>CAUYOR010053205.1:0-22317 GCA_963573925.1 Callimico goeldii | reverse complement strand
CACCCAGATACATAGAGACTTAGACTCAATGAGACAGAAAATTAATAAAGATATCAAGGACTCGATCTCAGATCCGGAACAAGTAAACTTAATAAATATTAATAGAGCTCTCCACTTCAAATACATAAAATATACATTCTTATCAATACCACATCACACCTACTCATAAGTTTAAATGAAACATTGATTGGCCGTTATTAATACCCAATTTTTTTCAGAATAAAGCAATGTTCCTGTTCACTCTCCCTCTTTCTCTTCCTCTTTCTTCCTCTCCTTTACTCATTTTCTTTCCTTCACTCAAAAAAAAAAAAAAAAAAAAGAAAGAAAGAGGTTTCTTCTAGGAGCTGCGTTTGGACATTCCAGAGTGAGTGAGAATATATGCTGTAAAAAGAAATATCTTGTTATAAAACCAAAACGGAGCTATTTAACACAATGGTTGTCAATGTGTGCGTTCCTCTTACAGAGTTAAACTCATGGAGGCATGCAGCAGTTTAGAAACCCTTTCAGTTTAGAACATAAAGACAGACATTTTCAGCAAAATCCTGGCATATGAGAAAGAACGGTTACACTGTGTCTAGAACACAGAAGAAACATATCTTTTCAACAGCTCTGCTGTGTTTATGTTCCACTAAGAGTTGAACTTATGTTTTGCTTCAGTGAGTTAGAAACATGTTGCTTCTAGAAGCTGCATTTAGACATTCCAGAGTGAATGAGAGGATATGCTAGAAAGAGAAACATCTCGTTCTGAAATTCAAACAAAGCTATATAACAATGATTGTCAAGGTGTGCATTCATCTAACAGAGCTAAACTAATGTGTGTATGAAGCACTTTGAAAACCCTTTCTGTGTAGAATCTAAAAACAGACATTTAGAACAAAATCATGGCACATCAGAAATAGCAGTAAGACAGAACCTGAAACAGAGAAGAAACTTATCTTTCATACTGCTATGCTGTGTGTTCGCTAAACTAAGATAGTTGAATGTAGGTTTTGATTCAGTGAGTTAGAAACATGTTTCTTCTAGGAGCCACATTTGGACAACTCAGGGTTAATGGGAGTATATGTCATAAAGAGAAGTATCTCATTCTAAAACCAAAATGCAGTTATATAACAGAATGGTTGTCAATGTGTGCATACATCCTACACAGGTAAACTCATGTGTGTATGCAGCAGTTTAAAAATGCTTTCTGTGGATCATCTAGAAACAGACGTTTCCAGCAAAATCCCAGCATATGAGAAAGTGCAGTAAGACTGCATCTAGAAAACATAAGAAACGTATCTTTAGAACTGTTTTGCTGTGTTTTTGTTCCAATAAGAGAGTTGAATCTATGTTTTGATTCAGTGAGTTAGAAACATGTTTCTTCTAGGAGCTGTGTTTGGACATTCCAGAGTGAATTTGAGTATATGCTAGAAAGAGAATCATCTCATTCTAAAATTAAAATGGAACTATATAACAGAATGGTTGTCAATGTGTGCATTCATCTTATAGAGTTATACTCATGTGTGTATGCAGCAGTTTAGAAACCCTTTGTGTGGAGAATCTAAATACAGACATTTCCAGCAAAACCATGGCATATCAGAAAGAGCAGTAAGACTGAATGTGAAACAGAGAAGAAATGTAACTTTCATACTGTCCTGCTGTCTTTTTGTTCCACTAAGAGAGTTGAATCTATGTTTTGATTCAGCGAGTTAGAAACACGTTTATTCTAGGAGCTGCATTTGGACAATCCAGAGTTAATGGGAGTATATGCTATAAAGAGAAACATCTCGTTCTAAAACAAAAAAGTATCTATCTAACAGAGTGGTTGTCAGTGTGTGCATTCATCTTACAGAGTTAAACCCCTGTGTGTATGCAGCAGTTTAGAAACCTTTTTCTTGTGGAGAATCTAAAAACAGAATTTCAGAAAAATCCTGACATATAAGAAATAGCAGTAAGACTCTATCTAAAACACAGTAGAAACATATCTTTTAAACTACTCTGCTGTGTGTTCGTTCCACAAGATAGTTGAATCTATGTTTTGATTCAGTGACTTAGAAACACATTTTTTCTAGGATCTGCCTTTGGACATTCCAGCATGAATGAGGGTGTATGCTTTTAAAAGAAATATCCCATTATAAAACCAAAACAGAGCTATCTAACGAAATGGTGGTCAATGTGTGCATTCGTCTTACAAAGTTATAATCATATGTGTATGCAGCGGTTTAGAAACCCATTTTGTGGAGAATCTAAAAACAGACATTTCCAACAAAATCCTGGCATATAAAAATAGCAGTAAAACTCTTTCTGAAATACAGAAGAATTGTATCTTTCAAACTTTTCTGCTCAGTGTTTATTCCACTAAGTTCAATCTATATTTTGATTCACTGAATTAGAAACACGCTCCTTCTAGGATCTGATTTTGGACATTGTAGAGTGAATGGGAGTATATGCTGTAAAGAGAAATATCTCATTCTATAACCAAAATAGAACTTTCTAACAAAATGGTTGCCAATATCTGTATTCATCTTACAGAGTTGAACTCATGTTTGTATGTAACAGTATAGAAAATCTTTCAGTGGAGAATCTAAAAACAGACATTTCCAGCAAAACTTCAGCATATAAGAAATAGAAGTAAGACTGCATCTAAAACACAGGAGAAATGTATCTTTCAAACTGCTCTGCTGTGTGTTCCTTTCACGAAGAGAGTTGTATCTATGTTTTGAATCAGCAGGTTAGAAACAAATTTCTTCTAGGAGCTGCATTTAGACATTGCAGAATGAATGGAAGTAGATCTTGTAAATAGAAACATCTTGTTCTAAAACCAAAACAGAACTAACAGAATGGTTGTCAATGTGTGCATTCTTCTTTCTGAGTAAAACTCATGTGTGTTTGCAGCAGATTAGAAACCCGTTCCATGGAGATTCTAAAAACAGACATTTCCAGTGAAATCCTAGCATATAAGAAATAGCCCTAAGACTGAATCTAAAACACATAAGAAACATATCTTTCTAACTGCTTTGCTGTTTGTTCGTTCCACTAGGAGAGTTGAGTCTATGTTTTGATTCAGCAAATTAGAAACACATTTCTTCTAGGAACTGCGTTTGGACATTCCAGAGTGAATGGGAGCATATGCTGTAAAGAGAAATATCTTGTTCTAAAACCAAAAGGGAGCTATCTAAAAGAATGGTTTTCAATGTGTGCATTCATCTTAGGGAGACAAAGTCATGTGTGCATGCAGCAGTTTAGAAACCCCTTCTGTGGAATTTCTGAAAATAGACAATTCCAGCAAAATCCCAGCATATGAGAAACAGCAGAGAAACTGCATCTAAAACACAAAAGAAATGTTAGCTTCAAACTGCTCTGCTATGTGTTTGTTCTGCTAAGAAAGATTAATCTATGTTTTTATTCAACACATTAGAGGCATGTTTCTTCTAGGAGCTTCTTTGGGACATTCCAGAGTGAATGGGAGTATACACTGTAAAGAGAAATATCTCATTCTAAAACCAAAACAGAGCCATCTAACAAAATGGTTGTCAATGTGTGCATTCATTTTGCAGAGTTAAACTGATGTGTATATCCAGCAGTTTAGAAACACTTTCTGTGAAGAATCTAAAAACAGCCATTTCCAGCAATACCATGGCATATAAGAAACAGCAGTAAGACTGCATCTAAAAAACAGAAGAAACGTGTATTTCAAACTGCTTTGCTGTGTGTTTTTTCCCCTAGGGGAGTTGAATCTATGTTTTTATTTAGCGAGTTAGAAACAAGTTTCTTCTAGGAGCTGCATTTGGACATTCCAGAGTGAATGAGAGTGTATGCTGTAAAAAGAAATATCTTGTTCTAAAACCAAAAGGGAGCTACTTAACAGAATGGTTTTCAATGTGTGCATTCATCTTACAGAGTTAAACTCATGTGTTTATGCAGCAGTTCAGAAACCCTTTCTATTTAGAATCTAAAAACAAAAATTTCCATCAAAATACCGCCATATAAGAAATAGCAGTATGACTGAGTTTAAAACACAGAAAAAACAGGATTTTTCAAACTGCTCTGCTGTGCATTCATTCTACTAAGAGAGTTGAATCTACGTTTTCATTCAGGGAGTTAGAAACACATTTCTTCTAGGAGCTGTGTTTGTACATTCCAGAGTGAATCGGAGTATATGCTGTAAAGAGAAATATCTCATTTTAAACCAAAACAGAGCTATCTACCAGAACGGTTGTCAAAGTGTGCAATCATTTTACAGAGTTAAACTGATGTGTATATTCATCAGTTTAGAAACGCTTTCTGTGAAGCATCTGAAAATGGACATTTCCAGCAAAATCATGGCATATAAGAAAGAGCAGTAAGACTGCATCTAAAAAACAGAAGAAACGTATCTTTCAAACTGCTCTGCTGTGTGTTCATTTCATTAAGAGAGTTGTATCTATGTTTTGATTCAGCGAGTTAGAAACACGTTTCTTCTAGGAGCTGTATTTGGACATTCCAGAATGATGGGGAGTATATGCTATAAAGAGAAATATCTATTTCTAAAACCAACACGGAGCTATCTAACAGAATAGTTGTCAATGTGTGCATTTATCTTACAGGGTTAAACTCATTTGTGTATGCAGCAGTTTAGAAACCCATTCCATGGAGAATCTAAAAACAGACATTTCCATCAAAATCCTGGTATCTAAGAAATAGCAGTAAGACTGCATCTAAAACACAGAAAAAACATGTCTTTCAAACTGCTCTGCTATGTGTTCATTCCTTCAAGAGACTTGAAACTATATTTTGATTCAGTGAGTTAAAACACGTTTCTTCTGGGAGCTGCGGTTGGACATTCCAGAGTGAATGGGAGTATATTCTGTAAAGGAAAATATCTCATTCTAAAATGGAAATGGATTATCTAACAGAATAGTTGTCAATGTGTGCATTCATCTTACAAAGTTAAACTCAGTTGTGTACGTAGCAGTTTAGAAACATTTTCTTTGGAGAATCTAAAAGCAGGCAATCCAGCAAAATCCTGGCATACAAGAAATAGCAATAAGACTGCGTCTGAAACACAGAAGAAATGTATCTTTTAAACTGCTCTGCTGTGTACTCGTTCAACTAAGAGAGTTGAATATATATTTTGATTCAGCGAGTCAGAAACATGTTTCTTCTAGGAGCTGTGTTTGACATTCCAGAGTGAATGGGAGCATATGCTGTAAAAAGAAATATCTCCTTCTAAAACCAAAACGGGAGTATCTAACAGAATGATTGTCAACGTGTGCATTCATCTTACAGAGTTAAATACATGTGTGTATGTAGCAGTTTAAAAAGCCTTATTGTGGACATCTAAACACATTCATTTCCAGCAAAATACTGGCATATAAGAAATAGTAGTAAGTCTGGGTGTAAAACACACAAAAATAATGTCTCTTTCAAACTGTTCTGCTGTGTGTTCATTCCACTAAGAGAGTTGAATCTATGTTTTGATTAAGCTAGTTAGAAACACGTTTCTTTAGAAGCTGGGTTTGGGTATCCCAGAGTGAATGGGAGTATATGATTTAAGGGAAAATATCTCGTTCTAAAACCTAAATGGAGCTATCTAACAGAATTGTTGTCAATGTGTGCATTTATCTTACAGAGTTATATGTGTATGCAGCAGTTTAGAAACCTGTTCTGTGGAGAATTTAAAAACAGACATTTCCAGCGAAATACCAGCATATAAGAAATAGCAGTAAGCCTGTATGTCAAACACAGAAGAAATGTATCTTTCAAACTGCTCTTCTGTGTGTTTGTTCCACTAAGGGAGTTGAATCTATATTTTGATTCAGCGAGTTAGAAACAAGTTTCTTCTAGGAGCTGCGTTTGGACATTCCAGAGTGAATGGGAGCATATGCTGTAAAGAAAAATATCTTGTTCTAAAACCAAAAGGAAGCCATCTAAAAAAATGATTTTCAATGTGTGCATTCGTCTTAGAGAGACAAACTCATGTGTGCATGCAGCAGTTTCGAAACCCCTTCTGTGGAATTTATAAAAATAGACATTTCCAGCAAAATCCCGGCAAAAAAACTGCATCTAACAGCAGAAAAACTGCATCTAAAACACAGAAGAAACGTTAACTTCAAACTGCTCTGCTATGTGTTCGTATTGCTAAGAAAGATTAATCTATCTTTTGATTCAACACATTAGAGACATGTTTCTTCTAGGAGCTTCTTTGGGACATTCCAGAGTGAATGGGAATATATGCTATAAAGAAAAATGTCTCTTTGTAAAACCAAACAAAGCGATCTAACAGAATGGTTGTCAATGTGTGCACTCATCTTACAGAGTTAAACCCATGTGTGTATACAGCAGTTTAGAAACACTTTCTGTGGAGAATCTAAAGAGACATTTTCAGGAAAATTGTGGTACCCAGGAAATAGCAGTAAGACTGCATCTAAAACCCAGAAGAAACATATATTTCAAACTGCTCTGCTGTGTTCTCATTCCACTAAGAGAGTTGAATCTATTTTTTGGAATCAGTGAGTTAGTAACAGGGTTATTCTTGGAGATGCATTTGTACATTCCATAGTGAATGGGAATATATACTGTTAAAAGAAACATGTCTTTTTAAATCCAAAACCAAGCTATCTAACAGAATGGTTGTCAACGTGTGCATTTATCTTACAGAGTTAAACTCACGTTTGCATGCAGCAGTATAGAAGCCTCTCCTGTGGAGTATCTAAACAGACATTTCCAGCAAACTCCTGGCATTTAAAAAATAGCAGTAAGACTGAGTCTCAAAAACAGAAGAAACATCTCCTTCAAACTGCTCTGCTGTGTGTTCATTCCCATTCCACAAGGAAATGTGAATCTATCTTTTGATTCTGTGACTTAGAGACACATTTTTTCTAGGAGTGGGGGGTTTGGAAATTCCAGAGTGAATGAAAGTTTTTGCTGTAAAGAGAAATATCTCATTATAAAACCAAAACACAGCTATCTAGCAGAATGGTTGCCAATGTGTGCACTCATCTCACAGAGTTAACCTCATGTGTGCATGCAGTAGTTTAGAAACCCCTTTTGTGGAGAATCTAAGCAGATATTTTCAGAAAATTCTGCATAAAAGACAAAGCAGTAAGACTGCATCAAAAACACAGAAGAAATGTCTTTCCAACTGCTCTGCTGTGTATTCGTTCTACTAAGAGACTTGAATCTATATTTTGTTTCAGCGAGTTAGAAACACGTTTCTTGTAGGACATGCATTTGAAGATTCCAGAATTAATCTGAGTGTATGATATAAAAATAACTGTCTATTTGTAAAACAAAAATGAAGCTATCTAACGCAATGGTTATAAATGTGTGGATTCATCTCATAGAGGTAAACTTATGTGTGTATGCAGCAGTTTAGAAAGTCTTTCTGTGGAGAATATAAAAACACATTTAAAGCAAAATCCCAGCATATTAAGGTAGCAGTAAGCTTGCATCTAAAACACGGATGGAATGTATCTTTCAAACTTCTCTGCTGTCTGTTTGTTCCACTAAGACAGGTAAATCTATATTTTTAATCAGCGAGTTAGAAGCACATTTCTTGTAGGAGCTGTGTTTAGACATTACAGAGTGAATGGGATTATATGCTCTAAAGAGAAATATCCTGTTCTAAAACCAAAATGGAGCTATCTAACAAAGTGATTGTCAATGTTTGCATTCATCTGACAGACTTTAATTCATGTGTTTGTGCAGCAGTTTAGAATCCCATTCTGTGGAGAATCTAAAAACAGACATTTCCAGCCAAATCCTGGCATATAAGAAATAGCAGTAAGACTGTATCTGAAACACAGAAGAAACATACCTTTCAAACTGCTCTGCTGTGTTCTCATTCCACTAGGAGAGTGGAATCTATGTTTGGAATCAGTGCGTTAGTAACACGTTTTTTCTTGGAGATGCATTTGTACATGCCACAGTGAATGGGAATATATGCTGTAAAAATATTTATTTCTAAATCCAAAACAAAGCTATCCAACAGAATGGTTGTCAATGTGTGCATTCATCTTACAGAGATAAACTCTTGTGTGTATGCAGCAGTTCAGAATTACTTTCTGTGGAGAATATAAAAAGGGACATTTTCACAAAATCCCTGCATGTAAGACATAGCAGTAGGACTGCGTCTAACACACAGAAGAAAGATAACTTTTAAACTGCTCTACTGTGTGTTCATTCCACAAAGAAAGTTGAATATATTATTTCATTAAGTGACTTTGAAACATGTTTCCTTGAGGAGGTGCATTTGGACATTCCAGAGTGAATGGGATTATATGCTGTAAAGTGAAATATTCTGTCCTAAAACCAAAAGGAGCATTCCAAAAGAGTGGTTGTCAATATGTGCATTCATCTTACAGAGTTAAATTCATGTGTGTGCAGCAGTTTAGAAACCCATTCTGTGGAGAATCTAAAAACAGACATTTCCAGCCAAATCCCATCATATAAGAAATAGCAGTAAGACTGCATGTAAAACACAGAAGATTGAGTGGCTGAGGCAGGAGGATCATGAGGTCAAGAGATTGAGATCATCCTGGTCAACATAGAGAAACCCCATCTCTACTAAAAATACAAAAAATTAGCTGGGCATGGTGGTGCATGCCTGTAATCCCAGCTATTCAGGAGGCTGAGGCAGGAGAATTGCCTGAACCCAGGAGGCAGAGGTTGTGGTGAGCTGAGATCACGCCATTGCCCTCCAGCCTGGGTAACAAGAGCAAAACTCCTTCTCAAAAAAACAAAACAAACAAACAAACAAACAAAAAACACAGAAGGAACATATATTTCCAACTGCTTTGCTCTGTATTTGTTCCACTAAGAGACTTGAATCTATATTTTGTTTCAGCTAGTTAGAAACGCGTTCCTTGTAGCAGCTGTGTTTGGACATTCCAGAGTGAATGGGAGTATATGCTATAAAGAGAAATGTCTCTTCATAAAACAAAAATGGAGCTATCTAACAGAATGGTTGTCAATGTGTGCATTCAGATTACAGAGTTAACCTCACGTGTGTATGCAGCAATTTAGAAACCCTTTCTGTGGAGAATCTGAAAACAGACATTTCCAGCATAATTCAGGCATACAGGAAATAGCAGTAAGATTGCGTCTAAAACACAGACGAATTGAATTTTTCAAACTGCTTTGCTGTGTGTTCGTTCCACTAAGAGAATTGAATCTATGTTTTGATTCAGGTGGTTATTAACTCATTTCTTCTGAGAGCAGTTTTTGGACATTAGAGAGTAAATGGGAGAATACACTGTAAAGAGAAATCTCTTCTTCTAAGATAACACTGAACTATCTAACAGAATGGTTGTCAACGTGTGCATTCATCTGACAGAGTTAAACTCATGTGTGCATGCAGCAGTTTAGAAACCCATCCTGTGAAGAATCTAAACAGAAATTTTCAGCAAAATCATGTCATAAAAAGAATAGGAGTAAGACTGCGTCTAAAACAGAGAAGAAACCTTTCTTTCAAACTGCTCTGCTGTGTGTTCATTCCCATTCCACAAGGAGATTTGAATCTATGTTTTAAATCTGCAACTTAGAAACAGATTTCTTCTAGGAGCTGGGTTTGGAAATTTCAGAGTGAATGAGAGGATATGCTGTAAAGACACATATCTCATTCTAAAACCAAAACACAGCTATCTTGCAGAATGTTTGTCAATGTTTGCATTCATCTTACAGAGTTAACCTGATGTGTGCATTCAGCAGTTTAGAAACCCTTTCTGTGGAGAATCTAAAACAGACATTTCCAGCAAAATCCTGGCATATAAGAAATAGCAGTAAGCCTGTGTCTAAGACACAGATGAAACGTATCTTTCAAACTTTGCTGTGTGTTCATTCCACTAAGAGAGTTGAATCTATGTTTTTAATCAGTGAGTTAGAAACACGTTTCTTCTAGGAGCTGCATTTGAACATTCCAGAGTGAATGGGTGTATATGCTGTAAAGAGAAATATCTCATTACAAAACCAAAACATAGCTATCTAACAGAATGGTTGTCAACGTGTTCATTCATCTTACAGAGGTAAACTCACGGGTGTATGCAGCAGTTTAGAAACCCTTTCTGTGGGGAATCTAAAAACAGACCTTTCCCGCAGAATCCTGGCATATAATAAATAGCTATAAGACTGTGTTTAACATGTTCTCACTCATAGGCGTGTGTTGAGCAACGAGAACACGTGGACACAGGGAGGGGAGTGCTACACACTGGGGTCTGTTGGAAGTAATAGGGGAGGGACAGCAGGGGGTGGGGAGTTGGGGAGAGATGCCAAATATAGCACGGGGAGAAATGCCAAATATAGGTGAAGGACAGGAAGGCAGCAAATCACACTGCTGCGTCTTTACCTCTGCAAGTAATTTGCATGTTCTTCACATGTACCCCAAAACATAAAATGCAATGAAAAAAATAAAAATAAAAAATTACATATAAAGAAATAAATAATAATGCTTTTAGTTGATATATATATATGAGGGTACATAATTTCAGAGAGCATAGAGTTTAATATACTCAGATAACTTATAAATATCAAATCAATGTACTTGGGATAGCCATCAGCTTAAATACTTGTCGTTTTTTATACTACCAAAGTCTCTTCTAGCTATTTTGAAATGTAAAACAGATTATTATAAACTAAGTTATACTCTTAATGATTTATCTAACACTCCTTTTATCAACCCATGTATTTGTACCCTTTAATCAACTTCTCTTCATATGTTTCATTTTTTTAACTTAACTGTTTTACTGGAATGTCACTGATTAATATCAGGTATCATAAAAGAAAGAGGACTGCATTTAAAACAGAGAAGAAACATATCTTTCAAACTGCTGTGCTGTGTGTTCGTTCCACTAAGAGAGTTGAGTCTATGTTTTTATTCAGCAAGTTAGAAACATGTTTCTTCCAGGAGCTGCGTTTGGACATTTCAGAGTGAATAGGCATATATGCTGTAAATAGAAATATCCCGTTCGAAAACCAAAATGGAGCTATTCAACAGAGTGGTTTCCAATGTATACATTCATCTTACAGATTTAAATTCATCTAAAAACAGACATTTCCAACAAAATCCCAGCATATAAGAAATAGAAGTAAGACTGCGTCTAAAACACAGAAGAAATGTGTATTTTCACCTGCTCTGCTGTGTTTTTTTTCCACTAAGAGACTTGACTATATATTTTGTTTTAGCGAGTTAGAAACAAGTTTCTTCTAGGAGCTAAATTTGGATATTCCAGAGTGAATTGGCGTATATGCTGTAATATAGCTATTTTGAAGTGTAAAACAGATTATTATAAACAAAGTTATACCCTTATTTATTTATCTAGCACTCGGTGTTATTATGCATCATAAAAAAGACCGTGTTTAAAACACAGAAGAAATGTGTCTGTCAAACTGCTCAGCTGTGTGTTCATTCCACTAAGAGAGTTGAGTCCATGTTTTTATTCAGCGAGTTAGAAACACGTTTCTTCTTGGAGCTGGGTTTGGACATTCCAGAGTGATTGGGAGTATATGCTTAAAAGAAAAATATCTCATTATAAAACCAAAACGTAGCTATCTAACAGAAAGGTTGTCAACATGTGCATTCATCTTACAGAGTTAAATTCATGTGTGTATGCAGCATTTTGGAAACCCTTTCTGTGGAGAACCTAAAAACAGACATTTCCAGCAAAATCCCAGCATATAAGAAATAGCCATAAGAGTGCCTCTAAAACACAGAAAAAACATATATTTCAAACTTCTCTGCTGTGTGTTTGTTCCACTAAGAGAGTTGAATATATGTTTTGATTCAGCGACTTAGAGACACGTTTCTTCTAGAAGCTGCATTTGGACATTCCAGAGTGAAAGGGTGTATATGTTGTAAAGAGAAATATCTCATTATAAAACAAAACGTAGCTATCTAACAGAATGGTTGTCAATTTGCGCATTCATCTTACAGAGATAAACACATGTGTGTATGCAGCAGTTCAGAAACCCATTCTGTGGAGAATCTAAAAACAGGCATTTCCGGCAAAATTCTGACATAGAAGAAATAGAAGTAAGACTGTGTCTAAAGCACAGAAAAAATGTATCTTTCAAACTGCTCTACTGTGTATTCATCACACTAAGATAGTTGAATCTATGTTTTGATTCAGTGAGTTAGAAACATGTTTTTTCTAGGAGCTGCATTTTTACGTTCCAGAGTTAATTGAACTATAAGCTATAAAGAAAAATGTCTCTTTGTAAAACCAAATGGAGAGATATAATGAAATGGTTATCAATGTGTGCACGTATCTTACAGAATTAAACATATCTGTGTATACAGCAGTTTAGAAACACTTCCTGTGGAGAATTTAAAAACAGCATTTCCAACAAAATTTTGGCATACAAGAAATAGCAGTAAGACTGCGTCTAAAACACAGAAGAAACGTACATTTCAAACTGCTCTGCTGTGTTCTCATTCCTCTAGGAGAGTTGAATATATGTTTGGAATTAGCGTGTTAGTAACACGTTTCTTCTTGGAGATGCATTTGCATATGCCACAGTGAATGGGAATATACGCTGTAAAAAGAAATATTTGTTTCTAAATCCAAAACAAAGCTATCTAACAGAATGGTTGTCAATGTGTGCATTCATCTTACAGAGATAAATTCTTGTGTGTATGCAGCAGTTTAGAAACACTTTCTGTGGAGAATATGAAGAGAGACATTTTCACCAAAATCCTTGCATATAAAACATAGCAGTAGAACTGCGTCTAACACACAGAAAAAACGTAACTTTCAAACTGTTCTGTTGTGTGTTCGTTCCACAAAGAGAGTTGAATCTATGTTTTGATTCAGTGACTGTGAAACACATTTCTTCCAGGAGCTGCATTCGGACATTCCAGAGTGAATGGGAGTATATGCTGTAAAGAGAAATATCTTGTTCTAAAATCAAAACGGAGCTATCTTAAAGAATGGTTGTCAGTGTGTGCATTCATCTTACAGAGATAAACTCTTGTGTGTATGCAGCAGTTTAGAAACCCTTTCTGTGGAGAATCTAAAGGCAGAAATTTACAGCAAAATCCCAGCATATAAGAAATAGCAGTGAGACTGCATCTAAAACATAGAAGAAACCTCTATTTTCAATTGCTGTGCTGTTTTTTTGTTCCACTAAGAGACTTTAATCTATATTTTGTTTCAGTGGTTAGAAACGAGTTTCTTCTAAAAGCTGTGTTTGTACATTCCAGAGTGAATGGGAATATATGCTGTAAAGAGAAATATCTTATAAAACTGAAATGGAGCTATGTAACAGAATGGTTGTCAATATGTATATTCATCTTACAGAGTTAAACGCATGCATGCAGCAGTTTAGAAACCCTTTCTGTGGAGAAGCTAAAAACACATTTCCAGCAAAATACCAGCATATAAGAAATACAAGTAAGACTGTATCTAAAACACAGAAAAACATATTTTTCAAACTGCTCTGCTGTGTGTTTGTTCCACTAAGAGAGTTGAATTTTTTGATTCAGTGAGTTAAAAACACGTTTCTTCTTGGAGCTGCCTTTGGACATTCCAGAGTGATTGGAAGAAGAGTGATTTAAGAAGAGAAATATATCATCTTAAAAATTAAATGGAATCTATATGGGAGAATGCTTGTCAATGTGTGCATTCACTTACCGAGTTACACTTATGTGTGTTTGCAGTAGTCTGAGAATGCTTTCTGGGGCAAACTTCCAAACTTACATTTCCAGGAAAATCATGTGTTTGATGAAATAACAGACTGCATGTAAAACAGAGAAAAAAATGTATCTGTGAAACTGCTGTGGTTTGTGTTCATTCAACTAAAGTATTTGCCTCTATGCTTCAATTCAACAGCTTAAAAACACTTTTCTTAGAGAAGTTAGATTTGGAAATTTTAGATGGAAACTGGGCATATTTTGTAATAAGAAATATCTGACCTTAAAAACTAAAAGGACGCTACGTGGGAAAATGCTGTCAATGTGTGCATTCAACTTACAGATTTACACTGAGTAGTATTTGAAGCAGTTTTAATATGCTTTCTTTGGAAAAGTTCCAAACTGACATTTTGAGTAAAATCCCATGTTAGAGGAACTCACAGTTAGACTGCCTGTAAAACACAGAAGAAATGTATCTGTGAAACTGCTGTTGTGTATCTTCGTTCAGCTAAGGGAGTCGCACCTATGCTTTGGTTCAGCAGCTTAGAAATATTTCTCTTAGAGAAGCTAGATTTGGACATTCCTGATAGACAGTGGCAATATGCTGTAATGAGAAATATCTGACCAAAAAACTAAATAGAAGCTATCTGGGAGAATGCTTGTCAATGTGTGCATTCAACTTACAGAGTTACAATGATGTGTGTTTGCAACAGTTTGAAAATGCTTTCTGTGAAGAAGCTCCAATCTGACATTTCCAGCAAAGTCCAGTGTTATACAAAGTAGCACTAAGACAAACCATAAAACACAGAAGAATCCTGTTAGGAAAGTGCTGTGCTGTGTGTTCATTCAGCTAAGAGAGGTGCATCTATGCTTCAATTCAGTCTTAGAAAAAGTTTTTCAGAGAATCTAGGTTTAAACATTCCTGTCTGAATGTGGGCATATGCTGTAATGAGAAATATCTCACCTTAAAAACTAAAAAGAAGCTATATGGCAGAATGCTTGTCAACGTGTGTTTTCAACTTACAGAGTTACACTGATGTGTGTTTGTAGTAGTTTGATAACGCTTTCTGGTGAGAAGCTCCAAACTTACATTTCAAGCAAAATTTTGTGTTAGACAAAATAGTAGGAAGACTGCTTGTAAAATGCAGAAGAAAATTATCTGTGAAACTGCTGTGGTGTGTGTTCATTCAACTAAGAGAGTTCTATCCATACTTTGACACAGCAGCTTAATAACACCATTCTTAGAGAAGCTAGATTTGGACATTCCAGATGGAAAGTGGGCATTTTTTGAAATGAGAAATATTGCACCTTAATAACTAAAAGGAAACCATCTGGGAAAATACTTGTCAATGTGTGCATTCAATTTAGAGAGTTACACTGCTGTGTATTTGCAGCAGTTTGAAAATGATTTCTGTGGAGAAGGTCCAAATGGACATTTCCAATAAATCCCATGTTAGACGAAATTGCCATAGACTGCCTGTAAAACACAGAAGAAATGTATCTGTGAAACTGCTGTGGTGTGTTTTCGCTCAGCTAAGATAGTTGCATTCATGTTTCAATTCAGCACTTTGGAAACACTTTTATTAAGGAAAGCTAGATTTGGACATTCCAGAAGGAAAAAGTGTGCATATGCTGTAATGATAATTATCTCACATTAAAAACTAAAAGGAAGCTATCTGGGAGAATGCTTGCTAATGTGTGCATTCAACTTACAGAGTTACACTGATGTATCTGCAGCAGTTTAATAATGCTTTCTGTGGAGGAGCTCCAAACTGTCATTTCTAGCAAAATCCTGTGTTGCTATAAATACCAGTAAGCCTGCCTGTGAAACAATGAAGAAACATATCTGTGAAACTGCTGTGGTGTGTGTTCATTCAACTAAGAGAGTTCCATCCATGCTTTGATTCAGCAGCTTAGAAAAGCTTTATTTAGAGAAGCTGTTTTTAGACATTCCAGATAGAAAGTAGGCATATGCTTTAATGAGAAACATCTCACCTTAACAACTAAAAGTAAGCTATGTGGGAGAATATTTTTCAATGTGTGCATTCAACTTACAGTGTAACTCTGATGTGTGTTTGCAGCAGTTTAAAAACTCTTTCTGTGGAGAAGTTCCAAACTGACATTATCAGCAAAATCCTGTGTTAGATGAAGTAGAAGTAAGACTGCCAGGAAAACACGGAAGAAACATGTCAGAAAAACTGCCACAAAGTGTGTTTGCTCAACTAAAAAAGGTGCATCTCTGCTTTGATTCAGAAGCTTAGAAACACTTTTCTTATAGAAGATAGATTTGGACATTCCAGACAGAAAGTGGCCCTATGCTAAAATGAGAAATATCTCACCTTAAAACCTAAAAGGAAGCTATCTGGGAGAATCATTGTCAATACGTGCATTCTTACAGAGTTACACAGATTTCTGTTTGCAGCAGTTTGAAAACGCTATCTGTGGAGAACCTCCAAACTGACATTTAAAGTAAAATCTCCTGTTAGATGACATAGCAGTAAGACTAACTTTAAAACACAGAAGAAATTTATCAGTGGAACTGCTGTGTTGTGTGTTCATTAAACTAAGAGAGCTTCATCTGTGCTTCAACTCAGCAGCTAGGAACACATTTTATCCAGAAGCTAGATTTGGACATTCCAGATGGAAAGTGGGCATATGCTGTAATGAGAAATAGCTCAACTTAAAAATTAAAAGAAAGCTATCTGGAGAATGCTTGTCAATTTGCAGTAGATTGGAAACACTTTCTGTGGCAAAGCTCCAAACTGATATTTTCAGCAAAATCCCACGTTAGAGGGAATGGCAGTAAGATTTCCTGTAAAACACAGAGGAAACGTATCTGTGAAACTGCTGTGGTGTGTGTTTGTTCACCTAAGAGAGTTGCATCTTTGCTTTGATTCACTAGCTTAAAAAAAACTTTTCTTAGAAAAGCAAGATTTGGACATTCCAGATGGGAAGTGGGCAAACACTGTAATGAGAAATATCTCACCTTAGAAACTAAGAGGAAGCTATATGTGAGAATGCTAGTTAATGTGTGCATTTAACTTGCAGAGTTACAATGAAATGTGTTTACAGCAGTTTGGAAATGTTTTCTGTGGAGAAGCTTCAAACTGACTTTTCCAGCAAAATCCCATGTTAGACAAAATAACAGTAAGACTGCCTGTAAAACACTGAAGAAATGTATCTGTGAAACTGCTGTGGTTTGTGTTTGTTCAACTAAGGGAGTTGCATCTATGCTTCAATTCAGCAGCTTAAAATTACTTTTCTTAGAGAAGCTAGATTTGGACATTTAAGATGGAAACTGGGCATATGCTGTAATGAGAAATATCTGACCTTAGAAACTAAAAGGATGCTATGTGGGAGAATGCTTGTCAATGTTTGTGTTCAACTTACAGAGTTACACTTATGTTTCTTTGCAGCAGTTTGAAAACGCATCCTGTAGCAAAGCTCCAAACTGACATTTTCAGCAAAATCCCTCTTTAGACTAAATAGCAGTAAGACTCCCTGGAAAACACAGAAGAAATGCATCTGTGAAACTGCTGTGATGTGTTTTTGTTCAACTAAGAGAGTTGTGGTATACTTTGATTCAGCAGCTTAGAAACACTTTTCTTAGAGAAGCTAAATTTAGACATTCCAAATGGAATGTGGGCATATGCTCTAATGAGAAACACCTCACCCTAAAAACTAAAAGGAAGCTATATGGTTGAATGCTTGTCAATGTGCACATTCAACTTACAGAGTTACACTGATATGTGCTTGCAGTATTTTTAAAATGCTTTCTGTGAAAAAGCTCCAAACTTACATTTCCAGGAAAATCTCATGTTAGAGGAATTAGCAGAAAGACTGCCTGTAAACACAGATGAATCATATCTGCAAAATTGTTGTGGTGTTTGTTTGTTCAGCTAAGCGAGGTGTTTCTATGCTTAAATTCACTGGCTTAGAAACACTTTTTTTTGAGAATCTAGGTTTTGTTATTCCAGAGGGAAAGTGGGCAGATAGTATATTGAGAGATATCTAACCTTAAAAACTAAAAAGAAGGTATATGAGAGATGTTTGTCAACGTGCACATTCAACTTAAAGAATTACACTGATGTGTGTTTACAGCAGTTTTAAAACAATTTCTGTGGAGAAGCTCCAAACTGACATTTCCTGCAAAATCCCGTGTTAGGCAAATTTACAGTAAGACTGCCTGTAAAACACAGTAGAAACATATCTGTGAAACTGCTCTGCTGCTCTGGTGTGTGTTCATTCAACTAAGAGAGTTGCATTTAAGCTTCAATGCAGTAGAAGAGAAACACTTTTCTTAGAGAAGCTAGATTTGAACATTCCAGAAAGAAAATAGGCATATGCTGTAAAGAGAAGTATCTGACATTAAAACTAAAAGAAAGTTATCCGGGAGGATGCTTGTGAATATGTGTGTTCAACTTACAGAGTTACACTGATGTGTGTTTGCAGCAGTTTGATAATGCTTTCTCTGCAGAAGCTCCAAACTGACACGTTCAGCAAAATCTCACGTTAGATGAAATAGCAATAAGACTGCCAATAAAAAAACAAGAAACATATCTTTGAAACTGCTGTGGTTTGTGTCCATTCAACTAAGAAAGTTGCATCTCTGCTTCATTGTAGCAACTTAGAAACACTTTTCTTAGAGAAGCTAAATTTGGACATTCCATATTGAAAGTGGACATATGCTTTAATGAGAAATATCTCACCTTAAAAATTAAAAGGAAGCTATCTGGGAGAATGCTTGTGAATGTGTGCATTCAACGTACAGAGTTAAACTGATATGTGTTTGCAGCAGTTTAGAAATGCTTTCTATGGAGAAGCTCCAAACTGTCATTTCTAGTAAAATCTCACATTAGACAAAATAGCAGTAAGACTGCCTGTAAAACACAGAAGAAAAGTATCTGTGAAACTACTTTGGTGTGCATTCATTGAACTAAGAGAGATACATCTATGCTTTGATTCAGCAGCTTAGAAACACTTTTTTAGAGAAGTGTTCACATTCTAGATGGGAAGTGGTCAAATGTCATAATGAGAAATATCTTACCTAAGAAACTAAAAGAAATATGTAAGTGATAATGCTAGTCAATGTGTGAATTCAACTTACAGAGTTACACTGATGTGTGTTTGCAGTAATTTGGAAAAAATTTCTGTGG
Organism: Callimico goeldii; assembly: GCA_963573925.1. Taxonomy (NCBI): domain Eukaryota; kingdom Metazoa; phylum Chordata; class Mammalia; order Primates; family Cebidae; genus Callimico; species Callimico goeldii. The sequence continues at coordinate 3,576 of CAUYOR010053205.1, read as the reverse complement.
AGAAGCTCCAAACTTACATTAAAAGCAAAATCCCATGTTATACATCATAGAAGTAAGACTGCCTGTAAAACACAGAAGAAATGTTCCTGTCAAACAGCTATGGTGTGTCTTTGTTCAACTAAGAGAGTTGCATCTATGCTTCAATTCAGCAGCTTAGAAACACATTCCCTAGAGAAGCCAGATTTGGAATTTCCAGATGGAAAGTGGGCATATGCTATAATGAGAGATATCAAACTTTAAAATCTAAAAGGAAGCTATCTGAAAGAATGCTTGTCAATGTATGCATACACATTATAGAGTTACACTGATGTGTGTTTGCAGCTGTTTAAAAATGTTTTCTGTGGAGAACCTCCAAACTGATATTTCCAGCAGGTTCCCATGTTAGATAAAACAGCAGGAAGACTGCCTGTAAAAAAAAGAAATGTATCTGTGAAACTGCTGTGGTGTGTGTTTGTTCAACTAAGAGTGTTGCACCTATTATTCAATTCAGCAGCTTAAAAACACTTTTCACAGAGAACCTAGATTTTCACATTCCCGAGGGAAAGTGGGCATATGCTGTAATGAGAAATATCTGAACTTAAATACTAAAAGAAATCTATCTGGGAGAATGCCTGTCCATGTGTGCATTCAACTTACAGAGTTACACTGATGTATGTGCAGCAGTTAGACAATGCTTTCTGTAGAGAAGCTTCAAACTGACATTTGAACAAAATCCCATGTTAGACAAAATTGCTGTAAGACTGCCTGATAAAAAACAGAAGAATCATATGTGTGAAATCGCTGTGGTATGTGTTTCTTCACCTAGTTGCATCTATGTTTCCATTCAGCAGCTTACAAACACTTTTCTTAGAGAAGCTAGATTTGGACATTCCAGATGGAAAGTAGGCATATACTGAAATGAGAAATACCTCACCTTAATAACTAAAAGAAAGCTATATGGGAGAATGTTGTCAATATGTGCATTCAACTTACAGAGTTACAATTATGTGTGTTTGCAGCAGTTAGAAAATGCTTTCTGTGAAGATGCTCCAAACTGACATTTCCAGAAAAATCACAAAATCACAAGATAGATGAAATAACAGTAAGAATGCCTGTAAAACATAGAAGTAATGAATCAGTGAAACTGCTGTGGTGAGTGTTCATTCAATTGAGAGAGTTGCATGTATGCTTCAATACAGCAGCTTAGAAACACTTTTCTTAGAGAATTTAGATTTGGACGTTCCAAATGGAATGTGGGCATATGCTCTAATGAGAAATATCTCACATTAAAAAGTATAAGGAAACTATCTGGGAAAATGTTGTCAATGTGTGCATTCAACTTACAAAGTTACACTGATGTGTGTTTGCAGCAGTTTGAAAATGCTTTCTGTGAAGAAGTTCCAAACTCACATTTACAGCGAAATCTGGTGTTAGACTAAATAGCAGTAAGACTGTAAAACACACAAGAAACTCATGTGTGAAAGTGCTGTGGTGTATGTTTGTTCAACTAAGGGAGTTGCATATATGCTTCAATTCAGCAGCTTAGAAAAACTTTTCTTAGAGAGGCTAGGTTTGGACTTTCAAGACAGAAAGTGGGCATATAATATAATGAGAAATATTTCACCTTAACAACTAAAGGGAGGCTATCTGGGAGAATGCTTGTCAATGTGTGCATTCAACTTACAGAGTAAGACTGACGTGTGTTTGTAGATGTTTGAAAACACTTTCTGGGGGTACTGCCAAAATGGTACAGTAGGAGCAAATCAGGATTGCAGCTCTCAGTGAAGACACAGAGGGTGAGTTCAATCTGCATTTCCAGATGGATCTTTGTTGCCAACATAACAGGGAAATTCCCAGGTGTAGGAGAGACACGAGAAGCCAGCACAGCTGTTAAGGCTCACACAACCTGTTTCGTCCGGTGCTGCAGAGCAGCGGCACTCCACACAGAATGCACTGGTCTGGATGCCATGTTAAACTGGCAATCAGAGATTTGGGAGGGCAGATTAACATATCCATTTAATTAAATGGGACTTGGACAGTGAGCCAGACCAGGAGATTATGAGGAAGAGATGTTTGAGGTGGCACAGTGGGTAGCTGCATGGGAAATTACACAGATTCCGGTGCCGTATCAGCAGCCAACTGAAACACTAGACAAAGATGCCCTCTTTCACCACTCCTATTCAATATAGTACTGGAAGTTCTAGCCAGAGCAATCAGGCAAGAAAAAGAAATAAAGGGTATTCAAATAGGAAAGGTGGAAGCCAGATTGTCTCTATTTGCAGATGACATGATAGTATACCTAGAAGACCCCATCGCCTCAGCCCAAAAACTCCTGAAACTGATAAGCAACTTCAGCAAACACTCAGGATATAAAATCAATGTGCAAAAATCACAAGCATTCCTCTACACCAATAACAGACTTAAAGCCAAATCAAGAACGAACTGCCATTCACAATTGCTACAAAATTAATAAAATACCTAGGAATACAACTTACAAGGAACATAAGGGACCTCTTCAAGGAAAACTACAAACCACTGCTCAACGAAATAAGAGGACACAAACAGATGGAGAAACATTCCATGTTCATTGTTAGGAATAATCAATAATGTGAAAATGGCTATACTGCCCAAAGTAATTTACAGAATGAATGCTATCCCCATCAAGCTACCAATGACCTTCTTCACAGAACTGGAAAAAACCACCATGAACTTTATGTGGAACCAAATGGAGCCCACATAGTCAAGTCAATTCTAAGCAAGAAGAACACAGCGGGAGGCATCACGCTACAGAACTTCAAACTATACTACAAGGTTACAGTAATCAAAACAGCATGGTACTAGTAACAAAACAGAGATATAGAACAATAGAACAGAACAGAAGCATCGGAGGCAACACAACATATCTATAACCATACAATCTTTGATAAACCTGACAAAAACAAGCAATGGGGAAAGAATTCCCTGTTTAATAAATGTTGTTTGGAAAACTGGCTAGCCATGTAAAGAAAGCAGAAACTGGACCCCTTCCTGACACCTTACACTAAAATTAACTCCAGATGGATTAAAGACTTAAACATAAGACCTGGCACTATAAAAACCCTAGAAGAAAATCTAGGCAAAACCATCCAGGACATAGGAGTAGGAAAGAGCTTCATGAACAAAACACCAAAAGCATTGGCAACAAAAGCCAAAATAGACCAATGGGACCTAATGAAACTCCACAGCTTCTGCACGGCAAAAGAAACAGTCACTAGAGTGAATCGGCAACTAACAGAATGGAAAAGATGTTTGCAGTTTACCCATCTGACAAAGGGCTTATATCCAGAATTTACAAAGAACTCAAACAGATTTACAGGAAAAAAAACAAACAAGCCCATTCAAAAATGGGCAAAGGATATAAACAGGCACTTTACAAAAGAAGACATTTATGAGGCCAACAAACATATGAGAAAATGCTCATCATCACTGGTCATTAGAGAGATGCAAATCAAAACCACATTGAGATACCATCTCACGCCAGTTAGAATGGCAGTCATTAAAATATCTGGAGACAACAGATGCTAGAGAGGATGTGGAGAAATAGGAACACTTTTACAC
>CAUYOR010053202.1:0-13603 GCA_963573925.1 Callimico goeldii | reverse complement strand
ATTAGGATCTCGTCAAACCTTTTTTCAAAGTTCTTAGTTTCTTTACGTTGGGCTACAATATGTTCTTTTAACTCACAGAAGTTTCTTATTATCCATTCCCTGAAGCCTGATTCTGATATTGGGATGCGCTCGTTCTCCATCAAGCCTTGTTCCATTGTTGATGTGGAACTGTGATCATCTTTGGTGGGAGAGGCGTTCTGATTTTGAGTATTCTCAGCCTTTTTACGCTGGTTTCTTCCCATCATTGTAAATTTATCCTCCTGTCATCTTTGAAATTACCAACTTTCAGATTAGGTCTCTTGAGTGGACGTCCGAGTTGTTATTTCCCAGGGCCAAAGCAGCAGCGTTAAGACTGATGGTGCTTTTCTGCCCAGGATTCTCCTGTCTGACTTCCTTCTTGTGTCCGTAATAGGCGACTCTGCCTTCCCGGAGCTCCAAACCTTGGTCAGAAGGGGAACCAGGCCTGGTGGTAATAAAATCTCTGAATACTTGCTTGTTCATAAAAGATTTTATTTTTCCTTCAGTTGTGAAGCTTAGTTTGGCTGCACTGAGAGCTGCCACGCCGAGGTGCCGGCACAACTGCTGTGCCGGCCTCAGGAGCAGTGCTGGGGACCCGTGTGGCTCCTCCAAACCTCGGTCAGAAGGGGAGCCAGCCCCGTTTGCTCCGAGAGCTGCCGCGCCAAGGTGCCAGCAAAACCACTGCGCCGGCCACAAGAGTCGGGCTGGTGACCCGTGTGGCTCCTCCACTGGGAATCTTCTGCTCCGTGTGTGACCAGAATTTGTCTGAAAGTGTGGTGTCCTCTAGTTCTCTGCACTTTCACTGAGAGCTGCAATCCCAAGATGTTAGCGATCGGCCATCTTGGATCGTCCCCCCATGTGTACTTTTTTTTATATGCCACTAAAAGAAAATTCTTTCTGTATTATGCTATCAGCTGTAAAGTGTCTTCCAATATTAGAGATACTACAATGTGGGTGGAGAAGGTGTATCTTTATGAAATAATAGTCATCTGATGTGTGGGCCTCATGCCATCTTTCCTTGTGGACATAAAACCTTAGTCCCAGAAAACAGAGATGTCCAACATCTAAATCTGAATATCTCCATGCATCTTTCCAAAACACTGTCCTTATAATGCCATCAAATTAAAACATTTGTAACGTACACCTACAGTATGGGTTAAGCTATGGAGGATGCATGCACTTCATTTCCTTATGAAGTTGGAAATGCCTGGTGAAGAGGAGTAGTAGGAAGCTTAAGAATGATGGAGCACAGATAAAATAAGTCATCTCGACAGCAACATTTTCTAGAGAGATTTGAAGGAAAAAGGAAATGTGATTGAAGAATTTTATATCCACAAAGCGGTCTTCCAAATAACAAGGTTATAGAAAAACAATTTGAAGTTAGAATTTAATGCTTCTTTTTGAGCCCTTCCTGAGGAATCCACTAGGAGAAAGCATCTAACTAAGAAATGCACGACCGGGCATGCATTACCGGGTTCACACCTGTAATCCCAGCATTTTGGAAGACCAAGGCAGGAGGACTGCTTGAGATCGGGAGTTTGAAACCTGCTTGGGGAACATAGCGAGACCTAATCTCTATAAAAAAGTTAGCCAGATGTGGCGGTATGCACCTGTAGTCCTAAATACTTGAGAGGCTGAGGCAGGAGGATCATGTGAGCCCAGGAGGTCAAGGCAGCCGTGAGCTGCCTTGTGCAGACAGAGTGAGGCCCTGTTGGAAAGTAAAAAGCAAAATAATCTCATGAGATTCAAATTTTTAAAAAGCAATAATGTATATATATTATACCTTGCAAATTAACTTAGGGACAGAGAACCAAATATCGCATGTTCTCACTTATAATTAGGAGCTAGCCATTGCATACTCATCGAATGAAGATGGGAACAATAGATACTGACGTCGGGAGGGAAGGAGGTGGGGCAAGGGTTGCAAAACTATTGGCTACTATGCTTAGCACCTAGGTGAAGAGATCATTTGTACCTCAAACCTCAGCATCATACAATATGCCCAGGTAACAAACCTGCACATGTACCCCTAAATCTAAAAGTTGAAAAAAAGTAAAATAATACGCTCATAATGTATTGTGTAAATAAGGTACATTACAAGAATAATTAGACTGACAAAGGGAAAGTATGAAAAAGAGGGATTAAGTACATTGTAAGAAGTTTTATTATAAAGATAACTAGAGGCCAGGTGCAGTGGCTCATGCCTATAATCCCAGCACTTTGGAAGGCCTGGTGGGCAGATCACAACATCAGGAGTTCAAGACCAGCCTGGCCAACATGGTGAAACCCTGTCTCTACTAAAAATACAAAAATTAGCTGGGCATGGTGGTGGACGCCTGTAATCCCAGCTACTCAGGAGGCTAAGGCAGGAGAATCGTTTGAACCTCGTTTGGGCCGAGAACCGTTTGAATCTCGGCTCGCTGAACCTTGAGGCGGAGGTTGCAGTGAGCTGAGATTGCACCGTTGCACTCCAGCCTGGGCGACAGGATGAGGCTCCGTTGTAAAAAAAAAAAAAAAAAAGAAAGAAAAAAAAATAGTAGAATGCAAACATAAAACTTCCTAAATTCAAAAAAAGCAAAATTAGACCCTATACAGGGGAAAAATAACAAATATGCAATACATGCAGAAAATACAACCAAGTATCAAAACTGCACTGTACCTACCCGCTGAATTTGTAAAATTTAAAAAAATACAACAAAATAGCATGAGTTGATACCAAGCATATTAATCATACAGTGAATGTGCAACGCCTTAAAGTCTTTTCTTTTTTTGAGACAGGGTCTCACTCGTTGCCCAGGCTGGAGTCCAGTGGTACAATCACAGCTCATTGCAGCCTCAAATTCCTGGACTTAAACAGTTCTCCTGCCTCAGCCTCCTGAGTAGCTGGGACTACGGGTATGTGCCACAATGCCTGGCTAATTTTTTACATGTTTTTGTAGGGACAAGGTTGCCCAGGCTGATCTCAAACTCCTGGCTTCAAACAGTCTGCCTGCCTTGGTCTCCCAAACTGTTAGGATTACATGCATGACCCACCACACCTGGCCCATGCACTTTATTTCTACTCCAAGAAAAAATTTTCAAATTGGTTCACAAATCAAAACACAAACTCTGCTAGATACAAAAGACAAGAAAAGCTAAACATAAAAATAGTGACAAAAGGGCAGGGCTCAGTGGCTCACACCTGTAATCCCAGCATTTTGGGAGGCTGAGGCAGGAGGATCACAAGGTCAGGAGATCAAGACCATCCTGGCCAACATGGTGAAACCCTGTCTCTACTAAAATAAAAAAAATTAGCCAGGCATGGTGGCGCACACTTGTAGTCCCAGCTACTTGGGAGGCTGAGGCAGGAGTATTGCTTGAACCTGGGAGGCGGAGGTTGTAGTGACACTGTACTCCAGCCTGGCGACAAACTGACAAACCTTTAACTAGAGTAACCAAGAAAATAACAGCAAAGACACAAATTACCAAAATTAGGACCTAAAAAGGCAACATCACTATCAACCCTACAGAAACTAGAAAACTTAAATGATATGAATATATTCCAAAAAAGAAAATCTGCCAGGGTGGTGGCTCACGCCTTTAATCTCAGCACTTCGGGAGGCTGAGGTGGCTGCATCACTTGAGAGCAGGAATTCAAGACAAGCCTGGCTAACATGGTGAAACCCTGTCTCTACAAAAAACACAGAAATTAGCCAGGCTTCATGACATGCACTTGTAGTCCCAGCAATTCAGAGGCTGAGGCAGCAGAATCACTTTTGAGCCTAAGGGGCAGAGCTGAGATGGTGCTACTGCACTCCAGCCTGGACAACAGGATTGAAACCCTGTCTCAAAAATAAATAAATAAATAAATAAATAAATAAATAAATAAATAAATAAATAAATAAATAGAAAATCTGATAGACTATCACAACTAAATAAATGGAATAATTTAAAATATTTTCACAAAAAATATCCAGATACAGGTAAGCACTAGTGAATTCTACCAAATATTTAAAGAAACAGTAGTATTAATCATTCACAAATTTCTTTCAGAAAAATTGAGAAGGTGGCAACATCTCACAATTCATTCTATGAAATTATTATTATGTTAATTCCAAAGCCAGACAAATTACAAGAAAACTGCATATGAATTTCCCTCCTGAACATAGACACAAATATCTTTAACTTCTTTTCAAAATGGTGTTTGAGAACCTAGCCTATATAATAAAGCTAAAAAAGAAAATTGAAAGCATCCAGATTGGAAAGCATCCAGTTTTAAAAACAATTCTATGTATAATAATGTCAAAGAGAATAAAATAATAATTAACAAAAATGTATAAGGCTTATACACTGAAAATCACAAAACATTGATATAAGAATTAAGATTGACAGGGTGTGTTGGCTCATGACTGTAATCCCAGCACTTTGGGAAGTCGAGGTGGGTGGATCCTGAGGTCAGGAGTTCAAGACCAGCCTGGCCAAGATGCTGAAACCCCGTATCTACTAAAAATACAAAAAATTAGCTGGGTGTGGTGGCAGGTGCCTGTAATCCCAGCTGCTCTGGAGGCTGAGGCAGAGAATTGCTTCCTCTCAAAAAAAAAAAAAAAAAATTAAGATTGGCCAGGCGCGATGGCTCTCGCCTGTAATTCTAGCACTTTGGAAGGCCAAGGTGGGTGAATCATCTGAAGTCAGGAGTTCGAAACCAGCCTGGCCAACATGGTGAAACCCTGTCTCTACTAAAAATACAAAAAAAAAAAAAAATTATCCAGGCCTGGTGGCAGGCACCTGTAATCCCAGCTACTTGGGAGACTGAGGCAGGAGAATCCCTTGAACCCAAGAGGCGGAGGTTGCAGTGAGCCAAGATTGCACCACTGCACTCCAGCCTGGGTAACAAACCGAGACTCCATCTCAAATAAAATACAACAAACAAACCACAAAAAAGAATTAAGATTTAAATAAGTGGAGTCCCATTCCATGGACTAGAACATATCCAAAATTAATTTATAGTTTCCATGCAGTTCCCAACAAAATTCTGGCAAATTTTTACACAGAAATTGATAAGCTGAACCTAAAATGTATGTGAAAATATAATACAAGGCCCTACAGTAGCCAATGCAATTTTTAAGAAGAACAAAGTTGGGGAATTTACATCATCTGAGTTTACATTAACTTACCATAATACTGCATTAGCAAGACAGTGTGTTTGATCCAAGGATGTGTCCACGGAACAGAATTGAGAGTCTGGAAGTCAATAAACCCTTATATTTATGGCCAGTTAACTTTCAACAAAGTGCCAAGACAATGCAATAAGGAAAAAATAGTCTTTTTAACAAACATTACTGGGAGAATGTTATTGTAGTAGGTTAAATAACGGCCACCAGAAGAATCAAGTCCTAATCCCTGGAACTTGTAAATGTTACCTTCTCTGGAAAAAAGGGAATCTGTGCAGGTGTGATGGTTAAGGATTTTGATATGAGCTTACCCTGAATTACAGTGAGAAAATAAAATCCTATTGTTGTAAGCCACCAGTTGGCACTAATTTGTTATGGAGGCCATAGGAAACTAATACACAATCAATTTGAAAACAAAAAACTTAGACCTACTTTGTGTATATAAATTAACTCAAATTGGCCATAGAGAAGCTATAAAACTTCTAGGAGAAAATCTTTTAAATCTTGCGTTAAGCAAAAAGTGCTTATATATAAAACATCAAAAGCATGAGATAGAAAAGAAAAAAATCAATTTCATTAAAATTTAAAACTTTTGATCTTCCAAAAACCCCATGAAGGATGTGATCATAAGCCACAGACTGTGAGAAAATATTTGCAAATTATATACCTATAAAGGATGTGTATCCAACTATAAAGACCACTTACAACTTGGTAATAAGAAATTTAAAAACCCAATTTATAAATGGTTGAAAGAGTTGATATTTCAACATGAGAGCCCTGGAAGTGGTAATGAGCACATGTAAGAGTTATTAACACTATTAGGCATCAGAAAAAATGCAAGTTAAAACTATGAAGCAACATACACACTCACTAGAATAGTCAAAAAGGAAATACCACATATTGGCAAGATATGGAGAAAGAGAAACTCCATATTCGGCTGGTAGAAATGTAAAACGGTGTGATCACTTTGGAAAACAATGTGGCAGTTTCTTCAAAAAGTAAACAAATGTGTCACGTGCTGTAGTCTAAATGTTTGTGCTCCCCTGAATTTGTATGTTGAAACCCATTCCCCAAGGTGATATTATTAAAGGGTGGGGCTTTTGGGAGGTGATTAGATCATGAGGGTGAATTCCTCATGAATAGAATCAATGCCCTTAAAATTTAAAGTCCAAGGAAGTCTGGCAGCCCTTTCAACTATGTGAGGACAAAGGGAGAAGGCTTCATCTGTTAGAAAGTGAGACCTCATCAGACACCGAATCTGCTGGCACCTTGTTCTTGGACTTTCCAGCCTTCAAAACGGTGAGAAATAAAGATCTTGTTTATAAGCCACCCAGTGTACAGTATTTGTTATAGCAGCCCAAACAGACTAAGACAATATAGCCTAGCAATTCCACTCCTAAGAGAAACAGAAGCATATATTTATGCAAAAACTTGTAAACAAATGCTAATAGCAGCATTATTTATGATGGCAAAAAACTGGAATCTATCCAAATGCCTAATGTATTAGTCTGTTCTCACACTGCTATGAAGAAATACCCCAGACTGGGTAATTTATAAAGAAAACAAGTTTAGTTGACTCACAGTTCAGCATGGCTGGCGAGACCTCAGGAAACTTACAATCCTGGTAGAAGGGGAAGCAAACATGTCCTTCTTCACATGGTGGCAGGAAGAAGTGCCAATCAAAGGAGTAAAAGTACCTTATAAAATCATCAAATCTCATGAGAACTCACTCACTATTATGAGAACAGCAGCATGATTCAATTACCTCCCACTGGGTCCCTCCCACAACATGTGGGGATTAGAAGAACTACAAGATGAGATTTGGGTCGGGACACAGCCAAACCATACCACCTATCAACTTGTGAATGAATAAACAAAGTGTGGTATGTCGACACAATGGAATACAATTCAGCAATAAAAAGAAATGAACTATTGACAAAATACTTCAATATGGATGAATCTCAAAAAACATTCTAACTGAAAGAAACCAGATGCGATAGACCACACAGTATATGATTCTATAATATATTGAATATCCAGAAAAAGTAAATTGAGTCCAGACACAGTGGCTCATGCCTGTAATCCCAGTGTTTTGGGAAGCCAAGGTGGGTGGATCACCTGAGTTTAGGAGTTCAAGACCAAACTGACCAACATGGAGAAACCTTGTCTCTACTAAAAATACAAAATTAGCTAGACATGGTAGTGCATGCCTGTAATGCCAGCTACTTGGGAGGCTGAGGCAGGAGAATCACTTGAACCCAGGAGGCGAAGGTTGCAGTGAGCCAAGATCATGCCTGGGCAAGAGAGCAAACCTCCATCTGAAAAATAAAAGAAAATTGAAAGAGACAGAAGACAGATTTTGTGGTTGGCCACAGCTAGCAGTAAGAATGGGATTGACTGAAACCCAGCTGGATGGATTTTTCTGGGGTGATAGAGATGTAAAACTGATCGTGGTGATGGTTGTACAACTCTGTGAATATACTATAAACCATTGAGTCAAGTGCAAGCACCAGCCTTGGACAGTAAACAGGGGCATTAATGAATTGACTTTCTGCTGCCATTATAGCCAAGAGTTTCTTACCTGGGCTGGCTATAACAAACATTTAGAAAGAAGTCTGTGATGTGGGACACATGGCATGTCTGTGCACTGGAACAGGATGCCACTCTGAGAGCAAGGAGGCAGTGTGAAGCAAATCTTACAACAGAGAGCTCTATCCCAGTCTAGTCCTAGCCATGAGTCTGAGGACACGATTCTCGCTGAACACATCCTCACCTACAAAATAGGGGTTTGCACTGGAGGACTGTATTTTTCAGGGCTGCCGGGGCTTCATCTTCTCATAACGTTTTCCCTAGGCCAGATTGGGAAACTCCTCTTGGCTCCCGACACAGCTCAGTCACTGAGAAATTACTACACATACCTTTCTCTAGAAAAGTTCAAAACCCCTTTTATTCTTGTTCACACTAACCAGTTTTTGTTTTTGTTTTTACAGATGGCTAATGTTGTCACCCAGGCTGAAGTGCGTAGTGCGATCATAGTGCACCACAGCTTTGAACTCCCAATCCCCCCACCTCAGCCTCCCAAGTAGGCATGTACCTCCACATCTTGGTAACTTTTTAATTTTTTTAGAGAGACAGAGTCCTGCTATGTTGTCCAGGCTGGTCTTGAACTCCTAGCCTCAAGTGATTCTCCTGTCTGGGTCTCCCAAAGCACTGGGATTACAGGTGTGAGCCATGGTGCTAGTGTTCTGTTTTGACCAAAGTGTGCAAACCAAAAGCTTCAAGTATTGCATTTCAATCCTGGAACTCTTGTTACTTATCCTCACAGTGTCTCTGTCCCCTCAAACCCAAAACTATCCCTCCCCTGATTAATGGCTTTGAACCGATTTCTTCACAGCTGCATTTCCTGCTGTTCATCCTCTAGGGCAGTGGTTCCCAACTTTTTGGTCCAGAGGTGGTGGGTCATGGGGAGTTGAGGGTTTTAGGATGAAACTGTTCCACGTCAGGTCATCAGGCATTAGATTCTCAAAAGGAATGCGCAACCTAGAGCCCTCACATGCATAGTTCAGAATAGGGTCCGCGCTCCTTTGAGAATCTATAGACAGGAGGCAGAGCTCAGGTGGTAATGCTGGCTGGCCATCACTCACCTCCTGCTGTGCGGCCCAGTTCCTAACAGACCAAAGACGGGTACCAACCAGTCCATGGCCTGGGGGTTAAGGACCCCTGCTTTAGAGAAAGGAATTTTCTATCCCTATTCACATGCACAGCTTTAGAGCCAACTTCCTGGATGTTACACTGAGAAATCCAGATATCCTTGCAGTAAATTTCTCTTGACCTCTGCACCTCCCACCCTGCTAAAGAAAGTTAACAAGTGAATGAGAACTCCGTTCAAATCACTGACAGCATCCCAGCACAGAGACCCTGACACCAGAAATGAGAGAGTTGGTGTCTGTGGGAGGCTGGTGTCTGTGGGCCTTCCCAATCTTTCCAGGTGACAAAGTCCTACCTGCAGCTTAGCCTTTCCTCAGCCCACAAGCTCAGAGTGAATAAAGTGAATGTGAGGCTGCCCTGCACACACACAAGCCTAAGGGCCCTCCCCGGGAAGAAGTCCCCTGTTCCCTTGGTACAGGGTCACACGGGAGAGTCCTGGTAAGGTTTCTGAGTGGGCACTGGGTTGAAACAGGACTGAGCATCAGTGTGTGTCTCAGCCTCCTGTTTCCACAGCCTCCAGATCTTTGTAAGATACAGGGTTTTTTTTTTGTTGTTATTGTTTTGTTTTGTTTTTGAGACAGAGACTTGCTCTGTTACCCAGGCTGGAGTGCAATGGCACGATCTCGGTCACTGCAACCTCCGCCTCCCATGTTCAAGTAATTCTCCTGCCTCAGCCTTCCGAGTAGCTGGGATGACAGGTGCCCACCACCATGCCCAGCTAATTCTTGTATTTTTAGTAAAGATGAGATTGCACCATGTTGATCAGGCTGCTTTGGAACTCCTGACCTCATGATCCGCCTGCCTCGGCCTCCCAAAGTTCTGGGGTCACAGGTGTGAGCCACCACACCCGGCTTGAAGATACAGTTTTAATGGCTGTCACATTGACCTTTTCAAAACTGTTGATTTCTTTTGTTCAAGGGAAGATAAAACCTTTGTTTTGCCCTGGTGCGGATGCCCACAATGTCTGCCTGGAGCGGAGCAAGAGCAGGGTCAGTAACTGTGCACTGTCCATTGTTCCTCCATGTCTGCTTTTCCTCACCTGGTGCCTGTGTGGCTCTCCTGGCTCAGGGTGTGTGATTCACTCTCTCACTGCATGTGGGCATGGAAGTTCCTTATCTATTGTCCCCAGGGACAAGAAGCCTTGCTATTCTGTTCTGTTCATTGTTTAAATCACACAAGTGATATACTTTCATATTAAATATCCAAACAGTAAGGAGGCCTGAACCTCTTTTCACCAAATTTCACTCCCTTCTCCAGAGGTAACTCTATTAACAGTTTGTTGGCTATCTCCCAAGAATGGTTTCTAAATATTTGCATATGTACCCGTATTCAAATTGCTTTTTACAAAACATAAACAGGTCAACTTCATTGTTCTGATTTAATATAGGAATATTTCCATATTTTTACTTCATTCCCTTTCATTCTTTCAGAGTATTCTATAGTATGGATGTAGTAAAATTTATTTGACCCATTTTCTTTTTATAGATATTTAAGTTTCTTTTTTTTCTATAACAAACAATGCTGAAATGAACCTCCTTGATCCTGTCACATTATGTAGATCTGCAAGTGTTTCTAGGGTATGAATTCCTAGAACTGGAATGGCTCAGTCAAACAGCTTGCAAAGCCTTTGATAGATACCAACAAATATATTTTTTTTCTTTTTTTTTTTTGAGACAAAGTTTCTCTCTTGTTGCCCAGGCTGGAGTACAATGGCACGATCTCAGCTCACTCACTGTAGCCTCCGCCTCCTAGGTTCAAGTGATTCTCCTGCCTCAGTCTCCCAAGTAGCTCAGATTACAGGCATGTGCCACTATGCCCGGCTAATTTTTGTATTTTTAGTAGAGACGGGGTTTCTCCATGTTGGTCAGGCTGGTCTCAAACTCCTGACCTCAGGTGATCCACCCACCTTGGCCTCCCAAAGTGCTGGGATTACAGGTGTGAGCCACCGCACCCTGCCAACAAATATTTTATAAGTCATCTGTATTGCAAATATTTTTTCTTTCTGTTACTGAATTTGTCTCTTGTATCAAATATTTGTCTTGTCAAATCTGCCAGTCTCATTATGGGCTGGAAGATTTTCGTTTTTGTTTTCGTCTTTTGTTTTCGAGATGGAGACTCTGTCACCCAGGATGGAGTGTAATGGTGTGATCTCTGCTCAACTCTAGGGTTCAAGTGATTCCCCTGCCTCAGCCTCCCGAGTAGCTGGGACTACTGGTGCCCACCACCACACCCAGCTAATTTTTGTATTTTTAGTAGAGACAGTTTCACCATGTTGGCCAGGCTGATCTCAAACCCCGAACTCAAGTGATCTACCCTCCTCAGCCTCCCAAAATGCTGGGATTACAGGCATGAGCCACTGAGCCGGGCCTATGGCCTGGAAGTTTTGCCTTGCTTAGAAAATTATCCCTACCCCAGAATTATAAAGAAGTCATCCTTTCCCCCAGCAATTTCCAGTGCTCCCCACATATTCATAGCTGGTTGGTGAGCTGCTTGTCTATCTCTTGGCCAATAAACTGAAACTTTCCAGCTCTTGTAGTTTCTAATATGTTTTTGTATATGGTAGGGCAAGTCTCCTATTGTTCTCTTTTTCAAAAGATTCTTGGCCATTCTTACATTCGCACTTTTTCTCTGCCGGAACTCTTGAATCAGCTTATCATGTTATACAATTGGTCTGGCTGTGTCTGCAGCCATTTCTCCTTCACATATGCTGATAGATGTCAATCCTGTCTGTCGCAACCGCCTGGTGAGATCAGAATGTTCCAACCAGCTGTGTTGTTGGACGTTGCTTTAAAATCTGCTCAGCAAGAAAGTCCTCAGAGAGAGACTATGCTTTGTTCAGTTTGCCCCTCAACATGAGTATGTGACCCATCCCTATCAGATGCTCGGTCAACAGCTATGTCATGAATGGATGTCTACAAGAGCAGAGAGCGCTTGGTATGAACCCATAAGACTTCCACTCTTCTTCGAGCAATTGGCTTTACATCTAGACAGCTGGATTTCTCATGAATAATACACCACAGTTGTATAGGTCCTGTCTTACCTCGCAGGGTGATTTTGACACCAAATCATGAAATGGACATGATGGACTGGCAAAGTTTTAAAGAAATGCACTGCAGTGATGCCGCATGTCTATGAAGTGAAAGGGAGTAGGTGAAAATAAAGGTAAAAGCCAGTAAATAAATGAAAATGTTCTCCCCCAGCCATCTGCCTTGCACCACTCCTCTAGAAGGCCCTGTAGGAGGCAAGAGACATACTGTTCTCAAACCTCCAGAAGTCATGGGAAGCAGCCTGTGACCCCAGGAGAACACCTCAGATGATGGGTGAACCTCTGCTTAGAACATCAAGCAAAGTCTCCAGTGTACAGAGCCTAGACCCAGAATAACCTTTCTCTCCTGCTCATCTTGGTGTCTTCAGGCTACTGGAAATCTCACCAGAAAACAACATGCCTAGACTGAAGGCTTATGCCATTCTAAGCACTTTGTGTGTTAACTCATTTAATTTTCCCCAAACCCTGTAAGGTGGGTGCTACTAACGTTCACATTTTATGGCTGAGGACACTGAGGCACAGAGAGGTGAGGGGACTCACCCATGGTCACACAGCCCCTAAGAGGTAGACTCCGGATACAGCCCAGGCAGTTAGGCTGCAGTGTTTGTGCTCCTGACCATGGAATCACACGGTTTTCTTAAGCAAGACCCCATTTTCGTTGTGCTCTTTCTGTTTGTTGAGTGTGTATGTATGTTAGATGTCCATAAGTGTTAGATACATATACCCAAAGTAATGTGTCTGGAGTGATATTCACCTGATGTTAATAGTGATTATTTCTAGATGCTGGAATGCTGAGAAATGCTAGCTTCTTTATAATTTTCTGGTGTTACTTCAAAATTCAATAATATACTCATTTTATTTTTAGGAAAAAAAAAAGGAATGTATTAGAAAAGGAAAATGCTTGGAAGTACTGTAAATACTTTAGAAATTAAAGATTTATTAGTTTAGGCTGGGCGCAGTGGCTCACACCTGTAATCCCAGCACTTTGGGAGGCTGAGGTGGGCAGATCACAAGGTCAAGAGATCGAGACCATCCTGGCCAACATAGTGAAACCCCGTATCTACTAAAATACAAAAATTAGCTGGGCGTGGTGGTGCGCGCCTATAGTCTCAGCTACTCAGGAGGCTGACTCAGGAGAATTGCTTGAAGCCGGGAGGCAGAGGCTGCAGTGAGCCGAGATCACGTCACTGCACTCCAGCTTGGTGCCTGGTGAAAGAGTAAGACTGTATAAAAAAAAAAGATTTATTAGTTTATATTTTTATACATTCTTCTTCACTTTTGTATTCCATATCTACTCATTCTCAATCTATGATTTTGTTTAATGTATTTTTATATT
Organism: Callimico goeldii; assembly: GCA_963573925.1. Taxonomy (NCBI): domain Eukaryota; kingdom Metazoa; phylum Chordata; class Mammalia; order Primates; family Cebidae; genus Callimico; species Callimico goeldii. Next base: position 345 of record CAUYOR010053202.1, on the reverse strand, counting down.
CTTGTAACCTACTAAAAATGTTTTGTAGAGTAAAATGGGATATATTTAATTGCTATATAAGATTTACTTTATTTATACCTGTGTTTTATTTGTCAAATAAACACTTATCTTTACCTATTTTGTAAATAATATGTTGCCATCATTTTGGGAATGATATTTTATTTGTTTGTTTGTTTGTTTGTTTTTGAGATGGAGTTTCGCTCTTGTTACCCAGGCTGGAGTGCAATGGCGCGATCTCGGCTCACCGCAACCTCCACCTCCTGGGTTCAGGCAATTCTCCTGCCTCAGCCTCCTGAGTAGCTGGGACTACAGGCACGCGCCACCATGCCCAGCTAATTTTTTGTA
>CAUYOR010053201.1:0-64714 GCA_963573925.1 Callimico goeldii | reverse complement strand
GTTGAATATTGACCTGCTTTGCTAGTTTAGGAAAATTTTCCTGAATAATATCCTGTAGGGTATTTTCCAGCTTGGATTCATTCTCTCCATCACATTCAGGTACACCTATCAAACGTAAATTTGGTCTTCACGTAGTCCCACATTTCTTGGAGACTTTGCTCATTCCTTTCTATCCTTTTTTCTCTTATCTTTTCTTCACGTTTTATTTCATTAAGTTGGACTTTGACCTCTGATATCACTTCTTCTGCTTGAACAATTCGAGTGTTTAAATCTGTGCATACTTCTTGGAGTTCCTGTATTGTATTCTTCAGTTCCATTATTTCACTCATACTCCTCTCTAAGTTGTCTATTCTCAATAGGATTTCATCAAACCTTTTTTCGAAGTTTTTTTTCAAAGTTCCTAGTTTCTTTACGTTGGGCTACAACATGTTCTTTTAACTCACCAAAGTTTGTTATTATCCATTCCCTGAAGCGTGATTCTAACACCGGGAGGTGCTTGTTCTCCATCAAGCCTTGTTCTGTCGTTGACGTGGAACTGTGATCATCTTTAGGGGGAGAGGCGTTCTGACTTTGAATATTCTCGGCTTTTTTATGCTGGTTTCTTCCCATCATTGTAAATTTATCCTCCTGTCGTCTTTGAAGCCCGGGATTCTCCTGTCTGGCTTCCTTCTTGTGTCCGTAGCAGGCGACTCTGCCTTCCTGGGGCTCCAAACCTCGGTCAGAAGGGGAACCTGTCTCGTTTACTCTGGGTTGGGAGCTGCTGCGCCGAGTGCTGGGGAGCCTTGTGGGTCCTCCAATCCTCGGTCAGAATGGGGAGCCAGCCTTGTTTACTCTGCTCCGTGAGCGCAGAGGTGCCGGCAGAACCGCTGCTCCGTCCACGAGAGTTGGGCTGGTGTCCTGTGTGATTCTTCCACTGGAAATCTTCTGCTCCTTGAGAGACCAGAATTTGTCTGAAAGTGTGGTTTCCTCTAGTTCTCCACGCCTTCCCGGAGAGCTACAATCCCGAGATGTTAGCGGTCGGCCATCTTGGATCCTCTCCTGTGATAAGAGTATCTTTGGCATGCTAATGAGATGACAGGTGACTAGGGTCCTCTAGATAGCTTAAAGATGGGGGCTGGTCAACAGAAAGACAAAGGCATGATTAGGGAGTTGGGAATTTGGGAATTTTAACCCCATACCCGTAACCTTTGAGAAAGGCTAAGTATTTCCCTAATACATAGGAACCTTCCTACTGTCACCTGAATAATCATGACGTTCACAAATTTGGAAAGGAGAGCTTTATTTCTCATAAAGGGTTGCAGCCTATAGGGTGGCCTTTCTGTTAGGCTGGGAAATATAGCATCCACTAAAATCACTTCAAGGGAGAGAAGCATAAGACAGGAATAGATGCTAAGGAGGGTGGCTAAGTGTATATAAACTATAGGAGGACTCATGAATATTTACAAAAGGAGAAACATGAACATTCACAATGGATCTTCATGCCTCTTCATGGGTTGCTTGTTTAAAAAAAATGGCAGCATTAGTGTAACCTGAGATTGGACTTTTTGGTCTTCTGATGTCAAAAGGTGACCATAAAAACCCTCACTGAGCAACATTCTCAAGTCTGCAAAACCTATCTGGGATGGTGGTCATTTTTTAGGAAGGGATTCATTGTGAAACTGGTGAGCTGTGAAGTTGAAATTGCGAAGAGGAGCGGGGGTCTGGTGGTAACCTCAGATGATAGTTGAAGGCAATAAAGGAATGTGTACTTTTCTTGTATTCCAGAGCTGACTTCTGCTCATGCCTTAGGAAAGGATTCTGGCTAAATGTTAATGAGGAAGGGACATAATAGGTGTAACCAACCTCCTGTCCTGTCATGGCCTAGAACACAGTTTTTGTTTCTCTGGGGTTTCCTTGGCCAAGGCAACCAAGGGATTTGTTCAGTTGATTGGGGTGCTTGGGATTTTATTTTTATTTCCCAATAGCAAATTAATGGAAACAGAGAAGGAGACTGGGCACCTTCTAAATCATAGCTGTAACCTGTTGGTCAGAAGTACAAATAAAAAAAAGCTGGGACTTGCAACTAACATCCGAAATAAGGGAGAGCTCTTATAGGACTCAGCCTTTAAACATGTGAGATCGGACTCCATCTTCAGAAAGCTAGTGTCAGAACTGAATTGAATTAGACAACACCCACCTGGTGTCCCCTGCAGACTTGCTTGGTGTATAGAGAAACAACTCCCACACATCTGGTGTGTCAGAAGGGTTGTGTTGAGTTGTGTGTGAGTAGGAAAAACACTTTGGTTTTTCCTTTCTCTTACAATGACATATTGACTTTTGTGTTTGGCAATTGAGCAACCTTCAAGAGCAAATGCCTATGAATAGTTTATCTGTTTTAATTTATGTTTAATTCTGTTTAATTTATGAAACTTTGGATACACAAGGGTACATTTAATAAGTGGTATCATCTTTGGAATATGATTAATGACAGCCAATTTACCTATTGATTTCTCTTCAAAATGAAAGTAGTATTATTATTAATTATTATTTTTCAGACAGAGTTTCACTCTTGTTGCCCAGGCTGGAGTGCAGTGGTGTCATCTTAGTTCATTGCAACCTCCACCTTCTGGGTTCAAGCAATTCTCCCACCTCAGCCTTTTCAGTAGCTGGAATTACAGGCACCCACCACCATGCCCAGCTAATTTTTATACTTTTATAGAGATGGGATTTTACCACATTGGCCAGGCTAGTCTCAAATTCCTGACTTCAGGTGATTTGCCCACCTTGACCTCCCAAAGTGCTGGGATTACAGGCATGAGTCACCACACCCAGCCCAGTTTTGTTTAAATTTAAAGTACAATGTACTTATGGAAGTCAGACCAACTCAAACAAAAATAAAGGAAAAAGTGACAATTACTTATATCCCCCAAATCCTAAATCACCACTGTTAATATGTTGGGGGTATATCCTTCCAAATTTATTTCTCTGCATGACTGTGCAATGATATACATTCATCAACATGTATTTACTTAAGTATAAATTATGTGATAGCTATAATTCTGTTTATAAGTTTGTATTTATTTTGGCATCATCCTTATTAATAAAAGATCTATATCAATTTTGCTATTGGCTACTTTATATTTCATTACATTTGAATATAATTAGTCATATACTGTGCATATAAAAATGTATAATGATTAAACTATATGCTACATATTTGATATTACATTATGTTAAACTATGCCCCCAGCCAACAGAAAGAAATGGATTCCATGTGGCTATTAGGTGCTCAAAGCTGTTGAGCCAAAAACAAAATCAGGGGCCACAGCTGTGTGAAAGAGCAATCGTGTACACTGTGACACTTGGTCTGGTTTGGACTACCTGTGAAACTTGGTAAAAGTGGGATCTGACTATCTCCAGGCATCTGGTGTCAGACACTTGGTAAAAGTGTTACAGGTGGTCCAAACCAAACCAGTTCCTACTGTTGATGCTGAGATAGATAGTAGCTGGAAATTCCCCAACTCATTAGCAACAGACCACGTGGAACCAATCAACTGAGAAAGACTGGTGATTTTGAGCCTAAAATCTTTCTAATCAAGTCTTTTCCTCATTCCACTGCCTCCCTCCCCTGCCTTGTGGTTTTTGCCTTGATAATCTCTAACACTCCAACTCCCCTTTGGAGTGGGTTTTTGTTTTACATTGGGGGCTGCATCTCTCCAATTTGCAGGTTGTTTTTTTTTTTTACAGAAAATGAAACTCTCCCATTCCCCTACTGCAGATCTCACGGTCTTTAGTTAATGATTGTAGTATGTAATTATTTAATCATGATTTATTTAAGCAGTCGCCTACTGATAAGTATTTACTTTGTCATTAACTTGATGAAAAATACACTATAGAGGAATTTTCTAATCCATTCTTTCCAGTAACTAAAAAATCAAGCAAATAAAAAAGTAAGAACATACACAATGATTTGGATAAGATAATCAACCAGCTTGATGTTTTATGTACATGAACATATCTGCAAATATATATTTATCTTATTATCCTCCATAGCAGATATAGATTCATGGCTTATGCTCATTAAACACTTAGAAAATAAATACATACTAAAAAAGGTAATGTATTTGGCCCAAAAGAAAACTCTCCAGAGTGGAAATTATATAAGAAATATCACAGGTGGGCACAACTCACACTTGTAATCTCAGCTCTTTGGGAAGCCGAGATGGGCAGATCACCTGAGGTCAGGAGTTCAAGACCAGCCTGGCCAGATGATGAAAGCCCATCTCTACTAAAAATGCAGAACTTAGCTGGACATGGTGGTAGTTGCCTGTAATTCCAGCTACTTGGGAGGTTGAGGCAGGAAAATCACTTCTACCCAGGAGGCACAGGTTGCAGTGAGCTGAGATCATGTCACTACACTCCAGTCTGGGTGACAAGAGAGAGACTTTGTCTCAAAAAAAGAAAAAAAAAGAAATATCTTGGTCATGTACTCATCTACTAAATTAGCAATGTAAAGCAGAGTTTTTAGTCATTTTTTAAGAGTTAAGCAGTTTTACTCTGTGAACACAAGTATCTGAGAGCAGTCTCAATCAAATTAGAAAGCTTATTTTGCCAAGGTTAAGGATACACCTGTGACATGGCCTCAGGAGGTTCTGATGACATGTGCCCCAGGTGGTCGTGGTACAGCTTGCTTGTGTACATTTTAGGGAGACATAAGATGTACATTGGTTAGACCTGGAAAGATGGGACAACTCAAAGTTGGGGGCTTCCAAGCCATAGGTAAATTTAAAGATTTTCTAATTGGCAATTGATTGAAAGAGTTAAGCTATCTAAAGACCTAGAATCAATATAAAGGAATGTCTGGGTTATGATAAGTGGTTGTGGAGACCAAAGTTTTATTATGCAGATAAAGGCAGTAGACTTCAGAGAAAATAGATTGTAAATGTTTCTTATTAGACTTAAGGTCTGGTTGACGTTAAGGCTGGTCAGCTTTTCCTGAATTTCAAAAGGGGAGGAGGGTATAATGATGTATGTCTGATCCCCCCATCCCATCACAGCCTGAACTAGTTTTTCAGGTTAACTTTGCAATGCTCTTGGTGAAGAGAGGGTATCAGCTCAGATGGTTCCAGGGGCTAAGAATTTTATCTTTGGTTTACAACTCCTTCAAAAAATATTTTTTGTGGCTTTTCCAGGGCTAATAAAATTAAAATTTTAGTTTATGAGATTCAATATTGTACTACTACAAACATCACAGTTGAAAGTTTGCATTTGCTATTTCCCTTTTCACCTTCTCTCTTCATACATCTCAGTTCCCTTTCCTGCCTCAGTCTTTATCATTAAAACAAAATTGCTACACTATTATTTCAGTTCTAAGCCCCACCTTCTATCATTATTAGCTTCATTTTGATAGAGGCAGGAGGCAGAAAGATTCTAGGCAGACAGGGGCATGTCCTTGGCAAAACCCCACCTTTGAGCCAAAAAGCCTGAAAACTGTGGCCCAAAGTGAGAACTTCTATTCCTGTGTGCCTGCTCTCTCCTGGCTGTTTTTTTCTGAATAATGTCTTTTTACCAATCGAATATTGTCTTTTCCAGAACTCTCTATAACCTATCCCACCACTGTCCTGTGCCTATAAAGTCCCCAGACTCAGCCAGCAGAGAGAAGTGTCTGTATGTCAAGAAGAAGCAGTTGGGTGTTGAAGAGAGGCAACTTTCAGACCATGGCTTGATGAGGCAACTTGACTTTGGAAGAGAGAGGCAGAAAGGCAATTTAACTTCAGGGGAGATCAACCTTCCCTTCCTGTCCCCTTTTCAATTCCGCTCTTTGCTGAGAGCTGCTTTCATTGCTCAATAAAATTATCCACAACACACTGCTTTCTGTAGACAGCAGAACTAAGACAGCATTGTAACATGTCCTCTGGGGCTTGGGATCACAGGCACCCCACCCATATGCTACTGCAGGGCCTACATAGAGTTTATTTCTGCCGGTGCCAAAGTGGCCAGTTCCTGTACTTGCTTGTCTGCATGTTCCCTCCTGCAAGGAGTGGAGCCCAATGGACCTGAGTGAATTGAGTTCACCCCTGCCATTGCTCAAGTTGCTGGTTCTTGCACTTGTTTGCATGCATGCTCCCTCCCATGAGGGCTTGCATGGGATGGGCTGAGTAAATGAGGCACCCCTGTTGTATGTCCCACAAATGGGTAAAGAAAATATCCTGAATCAATTTCTCCAGAGAATCAACCTCCATTTCTATGGTTAATTGCTAGCTACAGGTGAAAGGAGTGAAAATTTGTGGTTCTATCTTCTTATACAGACTGCCATTGGGTCATGACATTGGGTCTGAAAACCTCTATGATCTTTTTTTCTTCTGTTCTCTGTGGTTTATGTAACAGTTGGTCACCATTTTTGCTGTATTCTCAACCTCTCAGTCTGTGGTAACTGGTTACTCCTAGTTTTATGTTTAGTGTATACCTCACTATCAAGTAAATTATGAATCCTCCATTCACTTTTGACAGATAGATACATAGATGTATTTCTGCTATCTTTCTCTGTGTGTGTGTGTGTTTGTGTGTGTATTAGCTTTCATGCAATTATGTTTTCTTTACAGTTCTATTTTGGTAGTGGGCTTTTGGAAGGGAGTAAAAATGTGAATAAACATAAATCTAAAAAGCATATAAAATAAATTTCTTCATTGAGTTCTCATAAAAGCCTTACCAGGATGGTATTTTGATTATTATTCCTAATTTATGGTTGATAAAACTGAGGCTTTGTAAAGTTAAGTATATTAAATACCTAAAGTTAAGTATAAGTCTATACTTAATTTAATGGGTGAAGCCAGCATTCAATGCCAGAAAGTTCCACTCTGCAGAAACTTTGGCTATGAAATTCCTTCTGCAGTATAGATCTGCTCTTTTCTTGGCTAAATCACTTGGGCTACAACCAGTTTTCTTGTTTGTAAGCTGCTGGTCTTGGACTCTTAAGTTTTCTCTTGGTCTGAAATTAAGGCCAGGATGAAAAACTGTCAAATACCTCAAAACTACAAGGAGAGGCTAGCTTGAGAGGATTTATACCTAATACTCACAGACAAAGGGGAAGAGCCAAGGATGAGCTGAAGCTGGTTAGGAAATTTCACATATTGTGTTGCTTTCTAAATTTTACTTCTGAAAGAGCACAAGGTATTTCACCCCAAAATATGGCTCCCTGGTATAATGAATATTTTAAATTAAAGCTCTTACATCTCAGCAGACACTAGAAGAGCCATTTCCCCTATTTATATAAAGACAGTAAGGACCCATCATGGAGAACAATTATTTTTTTCTTCCCCTCCCTGTATCTCATTGTCTATTAAAGAAAGAAGTTTCAGAGTGTAGCCACACCTGAACAGACCCTTTCACAAGGTAATATCTGTTGCCCAGGTTCATGTAAATTCTAAAAAGAACTATTTACAGGTCAATCTCTGTCCCCCAATCCCTTCGCTCTCTCCAGTAATCACTTATTGCCCTTCAACAGAATTCTTCTTATGCCCAGGAATTCAAGAGCAGCCTGGGCAACCATAGTAAGATCCTGTAGCTATAAAAAATTTAAAATTAGTCAGGCATGGTACCAGTGACTGGGATGTTGAGGCAAGAGATGACTTGATCCAGGAGTTTGAGGCTACAGTGAGCTATGACTACATCATTCTACTCCAGTCTGGCCTGGTGACACAGCAAGACCTTATCTTAAAAAAAAAAAAAAAAAAAAACTCTTTTATCCCCTTTCCCATAAAAAGTTTTGCCAGGATCCAAGCTTACATTCTTTATGTGGCCTGAAGATGATATATAAGTTTTTGAACCCCATTGATGGGTGGATAATCGCTGTTTCTCTGCCTCACATGCATGTTAATGAGTTTGTGTGCCGTCTCTCCAATTAATCTGTCTTTTGTGAGCTGATTTCCAGTGAACCTTTAGAGGGTGAAGGGAATGTTTTCCTTTTGTCCCTATACTTTTGTTAGATTATGTGTCCTGTGGGAAAATAATATGACAAGAAAATAAATAAATAAATATATATATATATATATATATATATATATATATATCACTCTCTATAGTAGAGAACAAATGGAACCGTATTTATTATTTGTATTCAGTTTGTTGTTTTTGAATGGCCTCCCATATACAGATTTCCCCACCTCTTATATTGAAGGGTCTCTCACATCTACAGATAACTGGTTTTATTTTATTAGTCAAAAATCTGTTTAGCACAGAATAAGTGCCAATAAAATAGGCTTGCATTTTTGGGAAAATTAATACAGGTACTAAATAGTGATGGTGAATAGTTCATTTCTTTATGCAGTGACTATTACAGAGGGTATAAAGAGGTATTTTTACTAATATGCACAGTGTTTTTAAATAAAATGTTGCTATACAATGCAGCAATGTGTGAAAAATATGAACGTGACAATTTTCACGTAAGAGAACTTCTGTTTCTGAGACAATTCTTTTGGAAAAAAATAGAGACATAATGGAGGGATGGGCAAGACATGAAAGATGAAATTAATGCTATTTTTTCCCCTTCCTTGGATACTTAGAATTAAAATATCATCTAATATTACATTACATTAAAATTATATATATATTATTTATAATCCTAATGTATGTATACATATATTTCTCTTTGATCAGGATTTATAATTTTTTCTAATTTGGGATCAGCAATGATTTTTACAAATATCTTGATTTTCTCCAGGGCAATTAGCACTTTCCAACAGGAGGGATAACTATTACAATGGTGGTAATAGTGGGGACATACTTTCCCTTTAAAAATTAAAAACAAGCCATGGAGTTGAAACAGAACCCATGTCCTACTATTAGGTTGGTACAAAAGCAATTGCTTTTGTACCAACCTAATACATGTTGTCATGAGTCCATGGAAATGGAAGCTAGCCTCCAAAATAATGTTACAAAAGGGGCATTTCCTATCTCAATAACAGTAATTTTGGACAAGAGAATATTGACCTTCATGTCACTTTTAACCTTAAACTCAACTGAAATTAATTTACATTGATAAAGGCTATAGAAATTCCAGAACTGGACAGGCACAAAATGGAGAATAATCCCATCCGGAGTTTGGAGTTACATCATCCAGAAAATAAATGCATTGAATCATCACAGTAATAACTTTTAGGAGTTTTACAGCTTAGTGAAGGCTGTGGGGCAGGAAGTCAAAACCACTACCAGAGAACAATGACCATATGTCTTTAGGGCAAATAAGCTTTCATCATCTAATATTTGAAAATGCCACTCATTTAGATTTATGCCTCAAAATGCGTTTGTAAAATCAATAGATGCTGAATAAAACAATAAGAAAACGGAAATAATAATGCTGGTTTATAATTTATTTATATATTCCATTTCCTTTACAAACTAAATGAGGTTTGGAAAGTATGCAAGAAATGATACTGAAATATAAACCATTCAAGATGCTCCAGTTTGTATGCATAAATGTTGCTATTGAAAAATGATAACTACAATTAATCTGATTTATTATGTGTCCAAATAAGTCACTAAAAATTGACAAAAATAATTATGACATTTATTTGGTACCTATGTTGTGTCAGAAGACATGCAGTAAACTCTATACTATAATGTACATTTATCATCTCTAACTGATGATACCATAATGATCCTTGTTTCAGATACAGAATCTGACATTTAGGAAAGTTAAGTCAGTTGCCCCACTTCTCATGACTGGCAAAGTGACAAAGCCACAATAGAGAACAATCCTACTTATAACGATACCTCAGGTAAACCCATATCATGCAGAAATAATGTCTGTAGTATTGCAGGTCATGGTAGGAAACTGCTATATGAAAGATGTTAACATTGAAAACCCACAGAGTTTTTAAAAAGTATGATTCTAGGCTGAGTGTGGTGGCTCACCCCTGTAATCTCAGCACTTTGGGAGGCCAAGGCAGCTGAATCACAAGGTCAGGAGATTGAGACCATCCTGGTGAACATGGTGAAACCCTGTCTCTACTAAAATACAAAAATTAGCCAGGTGCGCTTGTGCACCCCTCTAGTCTCAGCTACTCAAGAGGCTGAGGCAGGACAATTGCTTGAACCCAGGAGGCAGAGGTTGCAGTGAGCTGAAATCATGCCATTGCCCTCCAGCCTGGCAACAAAGTGAGTCTCTGAAATGAATGAATGAATGAATGAATGATTCTAGCCAGTTTATAATAGATAAATTCATCATCAATGACAATTTTTAATTCCTTATACCATGTATTTTCTTAATAGAAGAACATCTGCCATTCTGGTGTTTTAAGATTTGTAAACAAAGAAGAGAAGCAAATGGAACTTCATCAGACATTGTGATCTATATTGTACCAAACAATTGAATGAGAAGTGAAAAATACTATAGTCAAGTGACTGGATTTTTCTAAACATTTAATAATTGTCCAAAGACTTAGTTTTTCTTTATTCCTTTTTTATTAATTTAAAATTTTCAATTGGTCATTTAGTAAATATTTGAGATAATATAGAGGGGGAATTTATAGGATCAGACAGAGCTAGGTTTGTTTCCTGATATGGCCACTTGCTTGCTGTTGGCCTTGGCACTAATTATGACCCTTTTCCTTTCCCATCTGCTATGATAGCCAGAATAATGGCTCCCCCAAAATCTCTATGTCCTAATCCCCACAGCCTTTTCATATGTTAGGGTACATGGCAAAGGGAATTAAGGCTGCAGATAGAATTAAGGTTGCTAATCAGCCTACTTGGTGATGGGAAGACTCCTGGATTAACTGGGCAGAGCCAGTGTAATCACAGGATCCTTAAAAGAGTTAGAGGAAGATATGACTGTGAAGAACCAGAGAGAGAGCCACTTGAGAAGAACTCTGTCTGATGTCACTGGCTTTGGGGGTAGAGGATGGGGCAATGAGCAAAAAGATGGTGGGCAATCTCTAGAAACTGCCCACAGTTTCTACATGTTGAACAAAGAGATTCTTGCCTAGAGCAGCCTAGAAGAAACACAGCTCTGTTAACACTTTGATTTCAGCCTAGTAAGACCATTTTGGACTTCTGGTCTCTAGAACTGTATGATCACAAACTTGTATTGTTTCAATCCACTAATATTTTGGTAACTTTCATTAGAATAACATAAGAAACCAGTATATTTGGCAATTGGGTATATTCAGAGTATGGTCGTTTTGAGGATTCAATGACATACATGTGAAGTGTTAAGTCTAATTTCTTACATAGTGCAAGAATGAATAATGATCATTGCTATTTACCTAATTATTTTTATAAGAAATATTACATAACGATTATTATTAAAATACTGAAGAAAGCAATCAAAAGATACAGATTGAGCTACATTTTGCTAAAAACCATGAGAAAGCTTGGATCCACTGGTAAATTATATTCCAGGAAATGATTGAAAACCTTAGTATTTATAGTAGGCAGAATATAAACTGTGACAAGTATTAACATTTAGAGAAAACAGAAACCACAGGAAAGTCTCAGTATTCTTTTTATCCTACTGAGCTCTTTAATGAATATATTTAAATACTTGGAATAAATTTCTGTGTTTATTTCAACAAAACTTGATAGCATCACAATGCCTAAGGGTGAAGATACTTAGAATTTCCATTTTCATCAATAGCTTCACCTTACAGACAATTGACTATATGTAATCTCCATGGTGTTAGAAATCATTTTAGATATCACCTTTTCCCCCTAGTCCCAAATATCAGCTAAATCAATTCTAACAAATAATTTTATTTCAAATGACTTAAATTTTCCATAGTTTCAAAAGTGATTATTCCATGATGCAGATGAGGTTTCTCAAATGTTTTAAGTAAAAATCTATAATAACATTTATTATATTTATTTACACAAGAGTATATACTCAAATTCCATGTTCTGGTAGAATCTTTGGCTTTTTTACTTCTGTTTTCTATGATGTAGAAGTCAGTTTTCAAAGCTTAACACAGTGTTTTTTCAGAATCAGGAAAGAGTTTTGAAAACTAAGCTTGCATTTTACATTTCTTTAGTGAAACCCATTTTTATGACCCTGATATTGGGAAACAAATCCTCTATTGCTCTGCTCCATTCAAAACCACAGAAGTTAAATACTACTATGATCAGCCCATCATTGAAATTATATAATATGGGTAACATAGATAATATCTTGCACATAGTAGGCATAGAATATATTTTATAATAAGTTTGCTACTCTGTAGAGATTGTCTTTCGCCAATACTTTACACAGACCCAAAATTAACCTATGGACTTAAATTGGGTTAACCCAATATTACTCAGTTTATTCATAAATATTTATTCTTTTATTTATGAGTAGTTGTGTATAATATATATTATATAAAGATACTTTATTTGTTAATTAGGGAATAATACAAAGATACATAAAGAACAGTCAGTAACTTTGTGTCATCCATGAATAAGGCAATATAAGAGTGAGGATTCATGTACAAAATTTGCATTGGGAACAAGACACAGAATATTATGAATAACATAATTAAGTTGTCATGGGGTGTCTTGAAGTTGTCTTGGGTGTTGCTTCACCAGCCAGAAACCTCTGTGGCCGGTGGCACCTTCTGCCTGAGTATTGCTTGTGCTTACGGGGCTTGATCTGCCCACTCAGCCCAGCAGGCTCTTCTTGGCTTCTTGGCACAGAGCAGTGAGGATGTGTGAGTGAGTGAGTGTGACATCTGACTACTGTACACAACCAAGCGCGCTGGCTGCTGCAGCAGGGCAGGTAGCTCCAGGCACCCTCATAGGCACCAGCTCCGCGTGAAGCTATGTGGCTGGACCAGATGTACTGGATGTGGCTTCCACTGCTGGTTGCCACATCTGGATGAGGGGGATGCAATGGAGCCTGGAAGTGAAGGGAATGCAGTGGAGCTAGGAAGCTTGGAGATGCCAGGAATTATAGAGCCCCAAAGATAATGTCACAGCCCTGACTTGGGAATCTCCCTATGTGTGGGTCCCTGAAGGGCCACAGCTCTTCTCTCCTTTTCCTCACCAGCAACATGATGCACAGGGTACATGTTTCAGCCCTATTTGTGTTACAGCTCTTTCAGTCCCACAATTCAGTGGGTCCCAAGTCCAGAATGAATGAGGCATATGGACAACTGGAGGGTAAATGAGGAGAGGAGCTTCACTGAGAGACAGAACAGCTCTCAGATCTGTAGTGGGTAGCTCCTTTATGCAGGCAGGTCCTAAGGACATCTGTCCAGCTCTCAGTGGAGAGGAAACCCACAGTGGGTAGCTCCTTTCTTCAGGCAGGTCATCAGAACATCTGTCCAGCTCTCAGTGGAGAGGAGACCCGCAGTGGGTAGCTCCTTTATGCAGGCAGGTCGTCAGGACGTCTGTCCAGCTCTCAGTGAAGACGAGACCTGCAGTGGGTAGCTCCCTTCTTCAGGTAGGTTGTCAGGATATCTGTTCAGCTCTCAGTGGAGAGGAGACCTGCAGTGGGTAGCTCCCTTCCTCAGGCAGGTTGTCAGGATGTCTGTCCAACTCTCAGTGGAGAGGAGACCCACAGTGGTTGGCTCCCTTCTGCAGGCCAGTCTTCCCAGTATCTATGTGGATCTAGCTAGGTTGGGGGTTTTTATGAGCTCATAAGGTAGGAAATACATACTGATTGGTTCATAAGCGGTATAAGAGGCCTGGAGAAAGCACCTTAAGGTATCACTCTTGGCTGTGGACTCAACCCAGAATTGGTAACCCAGCCCCCAGGCTTCAGACCATCCCTGGCTTGAAGGTAGGGTTTCATCGGGGACCCACCCCTTTCCATCCAGGGACCTGTCTGCCACCCACCATCAACATGCTCTCCACAGCACCCAAGCTGTTCACGCCAAGGGGTGAGAGGTAGCAGGGAGCTGGTATGTCAGTGCTGCCTCAAACATTGGCACACCCAGCTGGGTTGCAACAATGCCTGGGCTCAGCCTTAATTTTATTCCAAAATTGTAACCAGCACCAGGAGCAGGGAGAGGCTAGGCAGTGACAGTAGGCATTTCTGAGCCTGCAGAGGCAGGAGTCTTCCCTGGCCCCTGAAAACACAAGGATGCACAGGTCCACAGGCACACCGGGCAGCTGCAGCTGAGCCCAGGAGGGCAGGGCTCCCATCCCGCCAATTTGGAAGTGGGCAGGGTTCCCACTTGTTCCTGGCTCCTGCCAGCTCCATGAAGTACACAGCACTGGCTGGGCCTCCCATACCACAGCTGGAGTCTTTGCAGCAGCTGCTACAGACAGGCCGCCACTGCCATCAAAATTGGGACAGTGTTTGTAGGTAATGAGAAACCTCAATTCATGCTAGATGTTCTGAAAAATTTTGTTTGCGGTACATTTTTAGATACTCAAATTATTTTCAGTTCATGTGAAGAAAGTAAAAGATTCAAAACAAGATTTTATAATACAATTTATAAACACAATTACCTTTAGAGTGGAATGGCGATTCATATAATATATATGAGTATCCACAGTTTTCAGCTATTCTTGGTTGCCCCTCAACAATATAAATATTTTGAAAATAACTGCATACTGCCACAGCTCCCTCATTTACACACAAGGACAAATTCTGGTGCAGTCAGACCTTTCTTGAGATTTCTTTGATGTTAGTTCCGTTTACACTTCATTCTGTCATATAGCTTGTTTACTCATGTTCTCTATTCCCCGTAAATATGCAGTATTTAAACATCTTGATTCCTAGATGTATTACTTTATTATGTCTCTATAAGTATATTAATTATGGGATTTACAATTTTCGTCTGTTTGTTTCTATCATTTTTTTCTGCATCATCTCAGTTTTCTGTTTTTATATTTTCTCTGGATTTGTGGCTTGCTTCAAGTTTCTGACAATCCTTGTTTTCCTACTCAAATTAATATGATGCACTTGAAAGTTCTTTGGAAACTTGGTGCGGAGAATTGAGACTTGCCTATTTTGGACATCTATAAAGAATGATCTGGCTGACCCATTTTGTGGAGACCTCTGAGTGCATGTTATCTTAGGTCTATTCTTTGGGTTGGTCAGGTTCCCAAGTTTCCTGGCTGACTCACAGTGTTCCAGAAATTGAGGAGGCTGAGGGGATAAACATTGATGAGGTAGACATACTTTATGATGTATATACTTTTAGAGACCTTCAGTGTTTTGTTCAGGAATAGGTGTAATAGGATTAGGAAACTGGTGCTGCAAATTCTTGAGTATTTTTGATAATTTATGGTACAAATTAGGTGGTCTCCTGTCCCTACAACTAGCTTGAGATTCATCTTCTTCCATCTATGTCTCCCAGAGTAGAACCATTGATAATTCTGCTTCTCAAATTACGAATCAATTTATTAATTAGTTAATTTTCACTATTGCCTCCTTTCTCATTTTCTCTCCTTTTTTTGTAATTCTTTGCTTTATGACAGTGACAATGAAAGGATACATATACATACACATACCTACTCCCAGTTACTCTAGCGGATTTTTTATGGAGCAAGTAGAAATAAATACACTCAGGCTCAGGTGCATAATCCCAGCACGTTGGGAGGCCAAAGGTGGGCAGATCAATTGAGCTCATGAGTTCATGACCAGCCTGAGCAACCTGGCGAAATCCTGTCACTTCAAAAAAACACAAAAATTAGCTCGATATGGTGGTGCATGCCTGTGGTCCCAGCTACTTTGGAGGCTGAGGTGGGACGATGGATTGAGTCCAGGAGGCAGAGGCTGCTGTAAGCCAAGATCATGTCACTGCACTCCAGCTTGCATGACAGAGTCAGACCTTGTCATTCAGAAAGAAAGGAAGAAAGGAGGGAGAGAGGGAAGGAAGGAAGGAGAAAAGAAAAGAGGGAAGGAAGGAAGGAGAAAAGAAAAGAGGGAAGGAAGGAAGGATGGATTATAAATTTTAAAAAGGAAATTAGGAGTGTCTTACACATTTTTATATTAGGTAATGATTTTATAGGTACTGCAAGAATGCAAATTTTTACATGTGGAATGCTGCCAGCTCAGGGTTCTGCATTCCCTTAGATGCCTCTTTCTCTTCATAACCAGAGGATCTTGTACAGAAAATGCAGGTTTATCTCTGCCTGACCATGAGATGCATGGCCTCAATTCCTAGACTTACGCCGGCAGACCTCACAACCTGGTATACAGTGGCATGCACATGTTTCAAATTCTCTTAGAGGAAATTTCCTTTGGTTCTGGCATCTCAACATTTCATATTCTGATTTTTGAACTTAAATCTGTATTTAAAATTTTGAAAAAAATATATACTTTATCAATTGTATATGTTTGTTGTAGGGACGAAGTCTTTTCATGTCAGTTCAATTTTCCATCTTGATTACAGTATTTCTATTACAAAAATACATTAAAAATGGACACAATTTCTAATGCCATCTCAATTAGGCAGAACGTAACTTAGGAATGAGACAAATTTGTTGTATGTAAATAGATGACACATTTATAATTTCAAATCACACTTACATATTTATGGTGCTGTCAGTAGGAAGGAGAAGCATTGCAGTGCTAACTCACTGTAAACTTTAAGATCTTTCTGGTACTTTTCTACTTTGCTAGTAATATTCATGCCATTCTCTGCTTTATATCTTGGATTGTCTGCTTTTCATTCTAGATTATCTTTCCAATCAGTAATTTTAAGCTTCTTTACCCCTTTTATCACTAGAAAATGCTTTCATCATTAGTTTCTGGATTTTCTCCAACATTTGTACAATTCTATTAGCCAGCTGCCAAAACTTGAGTAAGGCACATCGGTACATACTGACTAGAATGACAAGGGGATAGAAAGGGGGATTCTCACATCCTTGCTTTCCCCCAGTAGTCTTTTAAAAATTTCTTTGTTTTTGTTGATAGATTAAAACATTCAGCCAACAATGTTCATGCCTTTCATCATGGCTGGTTTTGATGTTTCACAATTATATTTGCATAGGAAGTTATCTGTTAAATTTTTGCACTGTGTTTTATTGAAGAAAGAAGAAATTTAAATGGTTTGATAAAAGACTGACTCACAGCCTGTGGGAATCACATATATCCTCTTGGTTCATCTCTAATTCCCTTTCTGAGAAGAAAGTGCAAACCCAGAAAAGAGACATGGGAAGTGAAGAAGGAAAAACGGCTGGACAATTAATGATACTTATTGGCCAGCCAAAGTGGCAGCATGGGCTTTGTTTCTTGAGTTAATAAGAAACATGAGAATAGATAGATAAGAATAATAAGAATAGATAAGCAGGTCAGGAGCTTACTGTCTTGTACCCCACTAGTTTCAATTATCTCAAGAAAACATACTCTGAAGTAGAGAACAGAAATATCCATTTTATATCATACTGAGTTTTTTTCTGAAACACAATACAGTGATTTTCTTATTCTTAATTATTGGAAAAAAACAGATTATATGTACATTCTAGACAAAGTATAATTATATCCAGTTTATAATGTAATGAGAGCAATATAGTATGTAATTATATACAGCTTTTTTGTTGCATCTGAAATGTCCTTACATATAGGACCCACCATTACTTTGTGTATGTCTGTGCTGGATGTGAAGCTCTTGTCTCTCAGCTTCAGATCCATCCTTTCGTGTTCTGCTTTGTCATGTTGGTGCTGGGACTCTGCATTTCCTTTTTGCCACATGGCTCCCTGATAGGATCTCCCAGCAGGAATTGCTGTGGGGAGACAGGAAGGCTGAAGAAGAAGAAGAGACTTGTTCCTTCCTATTTTCTGCCACTCTCAGTGTCACTGAATCCCTTGTCACATCAATGCGTTGAGAGCATTTTCTCTCAGTCCTTGGTTTGCCTTCTTATTTTCTAAACAGTGTGCTTTTAATTTTAACATTTATTTTATTTGACAACATCCAATTTATCAAATTCTTTTCTATTTTTAGTGTTTTATGTTCTGTCCAAGAAATATTTGCCTATTCCAAGTTGTGAAGATAGCCTTCTGTTTCCTTTAGAAAGATTTATATTTTTGGGTTTTATATATGGGACTATGATCCATCTCAAAAATAATTCTGGTATACAGAGTTAGAATTCAAGGCTTAAAAAAATCATCTGACTATATATTTGTTCCAGAATAATTTTTTAATAGAAGTTTTCCTTTTCCACTGAATTGATTTGTCATCTTGGTTGAAAGTCAACTGATCATATATATGTGGGAATATTACTGTGTCTCTAGAGCCTTGATTATCTTTCAATTATTTGTCTCTCCTTATGCTAATACTATTCTCAGAATGGGGTGCGTTAGGCTTTTGCATCTTTTCATGTTGTTCTTGTTCTTCTTGTTTTCCTTCCCCTTCTCACATCTGTTCTCTTTATCTATCTTCTCCTTCTCCATCTTGCTCTTCTTCCCCACTTCCTACTCTTTCTCCTCCTCCTCTCTCAAGGTTGTTTTGCATATTATAGATTTATGCTGTCCAATATGTTAACCATCTGCCCAATGTGGCTTTGAGCACTTAAAATGCAGCTATCCTAATTGAGATGTGATACAAGTATAAAATACACACTGATTTCAAAACATAGATTGAAAAAAATATAAAATGTCTAAATAATTTTGCAATATTGATCACTTGTTGAAATTATAATATTTTGATTATATTGGGTTAATATGATGCATTATTAAAATTAATTTTACCTTTCAATTTTACTTTTACAAAATGGCTAGTAGAAAATTTAAAATTATATGTATCTCACAATATTTTATTATTAGATGGTAATGTTTTTAGATCCTTTTGAATTTCCGTATAAATTTTAGGGTTAAGTTGTTAAGTTTTTTAAAAAATATTCTGCTAAAAGTTCCTTATAGCAGATTGCAGTGCATGTACATATTGCTTTAGGAAGAATAACTATTTTAACAATATTTATATTTTCAATTCTGAGTACATGAGGACAATTACTTCATAATTTTCCTTTCTTATAACACTTTTGTCAGCATTTGTCATTAGAGTAATGCTGGCCTACTAAATAAAGTAAGTTAAAAAAGTTAACTTCATCTGCTATTTTTTAAATTAGATTGTATAAGAGTTATTTTTTGCTTAATTGTTTGAAAGAATTCACTGTTGAACAAATTACAAGGTCAAACAATAAGAGAAAAAGAAAGGAACAAAAATATATGTGAATAATAACAACAAAAAACCTAATTAAGAATATGATAGAAACAAAGCCTCACATATCAAGAATAACTTTGAACATAAATGGATTACATTATCTGCTGAAAATATACAGAAAATCTGAATGGATAAAAAACCATGATCCAATGATATGCTGCTTACAAAAAACTCACCCTACTGGTAAAAACACATATAGACCAAAACGTAAAGTAGTGGTGAAACAGCTATATTGTCAGTGGTATATACCCTGGTGTTTGATGTCATGTGCCAGGAAAATTTAGGACACAGACACACATTGGATTTTAGGAGAAGAGGTTAATAGGCAGAAGAGAAGAGAAAGAGAAATAGCTCTTGCTACAGAGAGAGGAGTGTCCAAGCAGAAAGGACTGGCTGACTGCAGTTGTACTGAATTTTATAGTCTGATTTGAGGAGGTGGTGTTTGATTTACGTAGGGCTCACATTGGTTTGATCACATATGGCATTTACAAAGGCTGTGGGGAAGGCTGCTGGTCCCACCCTAATCTTATTATGCAAATGAACTCTATCCTTGGCTGGTGCCATCTTGTCTGCTTCTTAGTGTACAGTAATTACAAATAAATATGCACCTGATACTAGAACACTCAGATTCATAAAGCAAATTATACTAGATTAAAAGAGAGCAAAATTACAATATAAGAATAGTCAGGGACTTCAATATCTCACTCTCAGCAGTAGACAGGTAATCTAGACAGAAAATTAACAAGAAAGATTGGATTTAAAGTGAACTTTAGACCAAATGAAACTACAGAACATTCTCTCCAATAACTATAGAATATGCATAGTTTTTCATCAGCACATGGAACATTCTCCATGTTAGACCATATTGTGGGCTACAGAAAAAGTCTCAACAAATTTTTAAAAATTGAAATTCTATCAATTTTTCTCTGATCACAGTGGAATAAAACCAGACATTAATACCAAGAAAATCCCCAGAAATTATACAATTACATGAAAATTATACAACACGCTCCTGAATGATTATTAGGTCAATGAAGAAATTAAGATGGACATTTAAAAAAATTCTTGCAACAAGTCAAAATAGAAACACAACATACTAAAATCAATGGGATACAGCAAAAATAATAATGCTAAGAATATATATAGAAATAAATCCCTCCATTAAAAAAGTAGAAAGATTACAAACTCACAGTCTAATAATACACTCAAGGAACTAGAAAAGCAAAAGCAAAGTAAACCAAAGAGTATCAGAAGAAAACAAATAATTATCAGAACAGAAATAAATAAAGTAGAAACTAAAATAGTACAAAAGGCCAACAAAATGAAAAATTAGTTTTTCAAAAAAATAAAATTGATAAACCACTAGCTAGACTAACCAAGAAAAGAGCAAATACCAAAATGAACAAAATTAAAAACAAAAACAAGACATTACAACTGATACCACAGAAGTACAAAAACATTGTCAGGGATTATTATGAACAAGTATAGGCTGATAAACTGAAAAACAGAGGAAGTGGATAAATTTTTGGAAACATAAACCCTACTGAGATTGAATCAGGAAGAATATAAAACCTGAACAGATCAGTGAGTAGTGAGATTGAATCAGCTCTAAAATGTCTCCCCAAAACAATTAACAACTAAAGCTCAGGACTGGATAAATTCATAGCCAAATTCTACCTAATATACAAAATGAACTAGTTCCAGTCTTCCTGAAATTGTTTTCAAAAATCAAAGAGAAAGGAATTTTCCATGACTCATTCTGTTAGGCCAGAATTACTGCACTACCTGGATACCCAAACCAGACAAAGTCACAACAACAACACAAAACTACAGGCCAATGCCATGATGAATAGAGATGCAAAACTCCTCAACAAAATACTAGCAAGCCAAATTCAACAGCTCATCAAAAATATAATAAAACACAATCAAGTGGGATTTATACCAGAAATGGAAGTCTGAGTCAATGCATGCAAATCAATAAATGTGATACATCACATCAACTGAATGAAGGACAAAGCTACATCATCATCTCAACAGATACAGATAGAGCATTTGATACAATTCAACATCTCTTCATGATAAAAACTCTCAGCAAACTAGGCAAAGAAGGAACATGCCTCAAAATAATAAAGGACGTATGTCAAACCCACAGGTTACATTATTTTGAATGGTGAAAAGTTGAAAGCGTTTTCTCTGAGAATTGGAAAAAGACAAGGATGCCCACTTTCAACACTCATATTCAACATAGTACTGGAAGTTCTAGCCAGAGCAATCAGGCAAGAGAAAGAAATAAAAGGCATCCATTATTACAAAAGAGGAAGTTAAATTGTCCCTCTTTGCTGATGGATGATATGATCTTATATAGAGAGAAAACTAAAGACTGTACTTAAAAAAAAAACACTTAGAATTGATAAATGTATTCAGTAAAGTTGTAGGATACAAAAATTAACATATAAAGAGATTTCTTGCCACTCTGCTGTCCTGCCTCCAGCCTTTGGTGGATCATTTCAGTGTATCCGGTAAAGACTCAGAGAGCTTTGAAAGAAGTTATCTCAGCTATTATGTCCTGACCTTAGTCCTTGGACAGTGGCTGTAATGGACAAAATGAAGACTCAGAATGCTATAGACGGGTATCAACTTCTCTGCTGCCCTGCACTCAGCCTTTGATAGTGTGCTGTGCATTTGCTAAGGTTCAGCTTGCCATGATGTAATTTCTTTTGCTACCTTGTTCATGCACTATATCTCTCTCAGCTTTTCTTCCTTGACCCTAGTTTTTGGCAAACTACTACTTGCTTATGGTTGATAAGAGGAATTGGCAGTAAGGTTACAATCCCTCAATGGTAAGGACTTTTAAGGAATCTCATCTTTCATTACAGCCACATGTAGCTACAACACTGTTAAAAGACTGGCTAATCTTTAATTTCTCTTTCACTTACCTTTAGTTTATGATGTATATATTATTTTCAACACTCTGGCAGGCATTTAAAAATGAGTTTCTTTTTTCTTGGCAGTGTTGTCACTTTCTGAAATTGAGGTTACTTAGGCTTTTTAATGTTTTTAACTCTTGGATTTTCTTTAAACTCTTATTTTGTCACTTATATGGCTTATGTCATTGTTTTGGTGGATATTCACATGTTGTTTTTTACTTTCTAATCAGAAGAAGCAATCTTATAGAAATTTGTTCTAGAATTTTTAGCTTACTTTAATTCTTATCTATTTTTCGTCTTTTATTTTTGTTGTTTATAATCTCAGGTTCTTTTTAACGCATTGCTTTCTTAAGAGGCCATATTTCTTTGAACTTATAAAGATGCAAGAAGGTTTTATAAAAAGTTTTAAGCCAAAATTTTAATTACAATTTATCAAATATTTACTATGCCAGGCTCTATGTGGCACTTGTACTTATTAAAATTCAAGAAACTATGAGGTATTCATTGTTATTCCTGCTTTCCAAAATTGAAAACTGAGCATAGACTTATTAAATAACATGCTTAATATTATACTGTTAAGTTACCATATAATATGATTGAGATTCTAACAGAGGTTTGCCTAATTTAAATACTGTGTCTCCATGCATGTGTATGTTGATCACAGCACTATGACAATAGCAAAGACATGAAATCAGCCTAGATACTCATCAATGATGGACTGGGTAAAGAAAATGTGCTACATACACACCATGAAATGCTACGCAGCCATAAAGGAGAATGAAATCATGTCCTTTTTAGCAACATGGATGGAGCTAGAGAGACCATTATCCTAAATAAATAATTGTAGGACCAGAAAACTAAATACTGCATGTTCTGACTTAGGACTGATGTTGATGAGTGCTTCATCAAAATTACTAAGCATGTTCCATTCATGATTAGTGGGAGCTAAACATTGAGTACACATGGACATAAAGAAGTGAACAGTAGACACTGGGACTTTCTTGAGGGTGAAGGGTAGGAGAAGGATGAGGACAGAAAAACTACCTGTCATGCATTATGCTGATTACTTGGGTGCAAAATAATCTGTACACTAAACCTCCATGACATGCAATTTACCCATGTAACAAACCTGCACATGTACCCCTTGAAGCTAAAATAGAAGTTGGAAAGAAAACAACAACAACAACACTATATAATACAATCATTTTCAAGTATTATTACAACTAAAAATTTCCTAATTTTATCTATGGTTAAATGCTAATACATGCAAGTAAGTAAAATTTGTAAGAGCCATTTTAGATCTGTTGTTCTATTTTACAATATCTTTCACAATTCAGGCAATTTTGTTTGTATTTCCTTGCTAGTTTATTCTGACCAGCTTTTGAACCATGCCAAAAAGATACTGCTTTATTCGGTAACTTGTGCTTTAATAAAGCAAAATTTTAATTAATCACTAGTTGTGTGTTCCAAAGTACATACTACTTAAGACAATACAGTTCATAAAAGAAGAAAAATTCTAATTATACAACTAGTTATATCATAGAAATCATGTATTTATTTCATAGAACAAAACACAAGCAGAATTCTATTAAAATTACTAGTATTAACAATGAAAGCTGGACCCACTTGGTCAGTTTAATAATTAGATTGCAAATGAAACAAATACAATTCCCCTTTTTTACTTGCAAAAAAGCTAATAAAAATGTGGAATATCGCAAAAAGAATCTTGTGTTTTTAAACACATATGATATTGTCTCTTGGAATACTTTCTTCTGGGTTCTTAATTCAGAAGCCTCTTTCAAAATATGGATTATTAGAATGCCCTTTCATTTTCCTTTCTGTTTGTATAAAATGTTATGATACTTTTACTATTCTTGATATTGTTGTTTGTTCACTACCTGATGCAGAAAACTCTATCACACTAAGTAGTTGCCAAACAGTGAGTATGGATTTGCCTAACTCTTTCACAAATTCTGTTTGGAGCCGTTTCTCAGAGATGGTTGTCCATGTCTTTTGGCCCAATTCTGTTCTGACTGATCTTCTATACTGCTATGGGTTGAATGTGTCCCCCAACGTTCACGTGTTAGAAACTTAATCCCCAATGCAACAGTGTTGAGAAGTGGGACTAATAAGAGGTTATTGGGTCAGGAGGGCTCTGCCCTCATGAAAATGGATAAATGTCATTATTACAATAGTGAGGTCCTTAAGAAAGGAGGAGTTCAGCTCCCTTTCCCTCTCTCTCTCACCCATCTGATACACTCTGCCATATTACGATTCAGTAAGAAGGTCCTCGCTAGGTATGGACCCTTGACTTTGGACTTCACAGCTTCCAGAACTGTGAAAATATAAATTTCAATTGATTTTAAATTACCCAGTCTCAGGTATAGAAGCACAAAATGAACAAAGATTTATATCTTCTGCCTCAGTCTGTATTGCTCTGTATGGATTAAGTTTCAGAATTCATGAATTTTGAGGCTCTCTGTCTCCACTCCTGCATACATGGCTTTATTTGTGGGAATATCCTTTGCCTGATGCATTCAGCTATAGCTGTTTGCCTTTATTGAAACATAGTTCTTCTAGGCATAGCCATCTCTAACCACATACAGAAAGAGAGGTTTTGGCTTTCCTCAAAAAATAAGCACTCATTCATCAAAATTGAACATCTAGGTATTTTAGTAGATACAGATGTACTATTTTTTAATGGCTATTGGTTGGTGGGAATGGGGAGATAATGGATTAGCTTTCAATCTCAACAGCTCAGGTAGGGCAACACTGTAATTTTTAATAGCTTCCAAAAACTGTAAAGAAATGAAAAAAATCTCATATAGTCATGTTTTCTAGGTAGATTTAAGCTTTCTCTTTTCTTGTGGTATAATGCATAGTTTACCCAAATGTATGGAAAAGCTGAATGCATAATTGCTAACTAGATGCTATTTTAAACCAGAAACTCTGAAGTAACAACTAAGGATCATTTTCCTTTTCTTTTTTTTTTTCACTTTTTGTTTGTTTGAGAAAGTGTCATGCCCTATTGCCCAAGCTAGAGTGCCGTGACACAATCATAGCTCACTGCAGCTTCAAGCTCTCAACTTCTGGGCTCAAATAATCCTTTCACCTCACTCACCTGAGTAGCTAGGACTAATGGCGTGTACCTCTCCACCCAGCTAATTTATTTTATTTTATTTTCGTAGAAATGGTATCTCACTATGTTTCCCAGGCTGGTCTTGATCCCATGGGCTCAAGTCATTCTCTCATCTTGATCCCCAATGTGCTGGGATTACAGGTATGAACCACTTCACCAGTTCTTTTTTTGTGAAGTCTGAAAACTCATTGAAGATCTTTGAATGGCAGACTTCAATAATTCAGCAATGAACCCTATATTTGAATAATAATAATATATCTTAAAATTTATGTGTAAAAGTATTATAATTTGATAATATAGTATTATAATTTTATGATATAACAATATCATATTAGTGTTATAACACTGTGATATTAAAACAAACTTTTTTTTTACTAATTTTATTTTATTTATTATCATTATTTTACTTTAAGATATGGGGTATATGTGCAGAACTTGCAGGTTTGTTACTCAGGTATACATGTACCATGGTGGTGGTTTGCTGCATCCATCCCCCTGTCATCAAGATTAGGTATTTGTCCTAATGTTAGCCCTCGCCAATCCCCCCACACTCTACTATCCCTCTTCTAACAACCCCATGCCCCAACAGGCCCCAATATATGATGTTCCCCTCCCTGGGTCCAAGTATTCTCATTGTTCAATACTCACTTGTGAGTGAGAACATGCAGTATTTGGTTTTCTGTGCTTGAGTAAGTTTGCTGAGAGTTAGAGTTTCCAGCTTCATCCATGTCCCTGAGAAGAACACGAACTCATCCTTTTTATGGCTGTATAGTATTCCATGGTTTATATGTGTCACATTTCCTTTATCCAGTCTTCATTGATGGGCATTTGGGTCGGTTCTAAGTCTTTGCTATTATAAACAATGCTACAGTAAATCATTCATTTATAATAGAATGATTTATAATCCTTTGGCTATATACCCAGTAATGAGATTGCTGGGTCAAACGGTATTTCTATTTCTAGATCCTTGAGGAATCACCACACTGTCTTCCACAATGATTGAATTAATTTACACTCCCACCAACAGTGTAAAAATGTTCTTATTTCTCCACATCCTCTGCAGCATCTGTTGTCTCCTGATTTTTTTGATTGCCATTCTAACTGGCATGAGATGGTATCTCAATGTGGTTTTGATTTGCATTTCTCTAATGGCTAGTGATGGTGAGCTTTTTTTCATGTTGTTTGGCTGCATAAATGTCTTCTTTTGAAAAGTGTCTGTTCATATCCTTTGCCCACTTTTTGATGGGGTTGGTTTTTTTTGTTTTGTAAATTTGTTTAAGTTTTTGTAGATTCTGGTTATTAGCCCTTTGTTAGATTGGTAGATTGCAAAAGTTTTTTCCCATTCTGTTCCTTGCTGGTTCACTCTAATGATAGTTTCTTTTGCTGTGCAGAAGCTTTTAAGTTTAATTAGATCCCATTTGTCTATTTTGGCTTTTATTGTCATTGCTTTTGGTGTTTTATTAATGAAGTCCTTGCCTATGCCTTTGTCCTGAATGGTATTGTCTAGGTTTGCTTCTAGGGTTTTTATGGTGTTAGGTCTTATGTTTAAATCTTTAATCCATCTGGAGTTAATTTTTGTATAAGGTTTAAGGAAGGGATCCAGTTTCAGCTTTCTGCATACGACCAGTTTTCCCAACACCATTTATTAAACAGGGAGTTCTTTCCCCATTGTTTTTGTCAGGTTTGTCAAAGATCAGATGGTTGTAGATGTGTGACATTGCTTCTGAGGCCTCTGTTTGGTTCCAGTGGTATATCTCTGTTTTGGTACCAGTACCATGCTGTTTTGATTACTGTAGCTTTGTAGTATAGTTTGACATCATGTAGAGTGATACTTCCAGCTTTCTTCTTTTTGCTAAAACACACTTTTAAAACTCATAGCTTATATCTATAAGTTAATATTTTTTTAAAAACTGTTTCTGTTTTGATAGAATATTCTTACAGCAAATATAACCCTTTTTTCCAGGAGAAAATTAACTTTTCTTACTACTGAAATGACTGAAAATTCTCCCATGAGCTTTCACACAGAAGATCCTATGTGATATAGTGAATATTGTTACATATTGTCCCTCATTGCAAGCAAACATCATATCAAACCTCATTCAGTAAAAACATGTCTAAAAGAAACACAAAATAACACAATTTGAATTTGCTTCTTTGTGAGGATATGTTCTAAGAAAAGTGAATGCCCTGGGCAAATGATCAGTCAGGTGTTCTAATTTTCAAATCCAACCTTTGAATAGGAGTTATGAGATTAAGATTTTAATCTCTGGCACAAATCTGGAGTGCTCATATTTTATGGTAATACATAAGGGCTTATTCATAAATTTTGATCCTCAATAGTGAACAAAGAGAGAGCTAAACAAGCCTACTTCATAATAGAATCGGGGGTTCTAACAGTCTGTCCTAGGGCATGGCTAATACATTTTTTTCCCTGAAAATAGTTCTGAGTAATTTAGACATACAAATATATTTCTTTGTCATTATTTGGAATTATTAATAAGGTGACATGCAAAATGACTGAAAGGAAAAAGCCACCAACAACATCCCCCAAAACCTTACCATGAAATAAAAACCTTAAACATACTTTAAATCTTTTTAAAGCTACCCAAGATAATATAGATTTTTTTTCTAATTTTAAAATTTAAATACTGCACTTACTAAAGTAATTATTTTCATTCTAGCTATACTCAGCTCCTGTGTGATTTACAGAACGCTTAATCTTTAGAAACAGACCCGTACATAAAATATGCATTATTAATGTCTATCTGTTTCCTGAATTCATATTGATCATGCCATATCTTGTGAAGAATCATTGATCACTTAACTTATCAATTCTTTATGCAGAGTGATGAAGTCTAGTTCATAAATCTATGGCAGTAAATTTATTAGACCAATTTTTTTTCCACAGGAAGTTTTCAGCATTCACGTTAATAAAGGACCTTATCGGGCCCATTTCTAAACACAATGCCATTTACTGACAGCCAAGCATTGACTGGGTTTGTGTCCCTTTAAATCTTTGGATTGCCTGGAGTTGAACTATTTAGGCATCAGAAGAGTGTACTTTAATTAGCCTTGAGGAAATCACGGTGGGGATGAAATAAGTTGGCTTTTTATTTTTCTGTTTGTACTAAGACCAAATAAGAGCATGTAATTGGATTTTTTAAAAGCATTGTCAGTCCTCTGGAGTATGCCTTGTTTACAGTTATGATTGCCTTATCTAATATGAGTGTCACACCTCCTAAAAAAGGACCCTTTTCAGAGTCTGAAAGGTGTTGCATCAGGAAAACTCTATTTAAATTGTGCCCTTGCTGTCTAGGCCTCCACTTGATGCACTGAAAAGGAAGTTTGCCAGGTTACTCAGTATCACTGTGCCTCTGCAGCTGTGCTGCCCAGTGCTGGTACACCAATGTCTTTCCCACTCAGAGCTGCAATAACGGAGAAAGGAAAATCAATCATGGATAAAAGTTATAGGGTTCCATTTGTTAGAATAAGCAATTTAGATGCTTCTCTATACTTCCTGCAAGTCACACAGGGACAGGAAAGAAATCTCTCTCATATCCTCTTGGGCACAATAGCTAGTACTGTTTTCTTTCACAGAATGTCAGCTTCAACTGGAGAATATTCAAGAGAATAAGTGTGTGTGTGTGTGTGTGTGTGTGTGTGTGTGTGTGTGTGTGTGTGTAAAATCGCATAGTAAAAATATTTAACCACTTAGATTAAAAATCATTCTGATTAGGAAAGAGTCAATATTCACCTTCCCCTACCTTTTTGATCTTTCACTTCTAAGTTACAAGCCTAAAGCGTAGGTATGCTCTAAACCCAAAATCTGTTGGAACGAAACATTTAGAGCTAATATTACTATGCAATAATTTCTCTCATGTCAAAAAGACTTCTTTCTTCTAAAGAAATTGTTTGAATTGAATGATAAAAAGGGATCATTAAGGAATGTTAATTTTTGGTTACATAAAAATCAAGTAATAAATCGTTCTACTATAAAGACACATTCACATGTATGTTCATTGCAGCACTGTTTACAATAGTAAAGACTTGGAACCAACCCAATGCCCATCAGTGATAGAATAGATAAAGAAAATGTGGCACATATACACCACGGAATACTATGCAGCCATAAAAAAGGATGGGTTCCCTTTGCAGGGACATGGATAAATCTGGAAACCATCATTCTCAGCAAACTTGCACAAGAACAGAAAACCAAACAATGCATGTTCTCACTTATAACTGGGTGTTGAACAATAAGAACACATGGACACAGGGAGGGAATCATCACACACTGGGGCCTGTTGAGGGGTAGGGGAGTCAGGGGAGGGATAGCAGGGTGTGGGGGGATTGGGGAGGGCAAACGTTAGGAGAAATACCTAATGTAAATAATGGGGAGATGGATGCAGCAAACCACCATGGCATGTGTATACCTATGTAACAATCTCGCACAATCTGCACATGTGCCCCAGAACTTATAATAAAAAAAGAAGTTTGAAGCATTCACACACAAAAAAATCAGGTTATTCCTAGTTATATAAAAAAAACAGACAGAAAAGGACAAGAAGTCTACAGATCAATATTGCTTAAGAATAAACATGCAAAAATACTTAACAAAATATTAGAATGTATAATTCAGTAATACATAAAGAAAATATTATAAAATGGCCAAGTTGGGTTTGCCCCAGGACGGCAAATTGAGTTTAACATTCAAAAATCAATCCTTGTAATTCACTATATTTACAGAATAAAGACAAAATGGTATAATTATCTCAATAGGAACAGGCAAAGTAAAGAATTTTGATAAAATTCAATATTCATTTATGATAGACTTTCAGTGAACTAGAGATAAAACTTTCACAAGGCAATAAAGGCTAATATATCACCACAGTTTAATGATGAAAGACTGAATTATTTTTCTCTTAAGTTTGGAAAAAAGACAAGGATGTCTATTCCCACTACTTTGATAAGTTACATTTTGCTGGATGACTTTTCAGGGGGCAATGAGGTCCATAGGCAAGTAAATTGAAAAGAAGAAGTAAAATTTTATTAACAGATAGCATGACTGGTATGCAAAAACAAAATCCATATGAAAAGCCATTAAAACTAATGTGTGAATTTAAGAATGTTTCAGGATACATGGTAAAGATGTAGAAATAATTGTATTTGTAAATATAATTGTTTTTTGAGATGGAGTTTCACTTTTATTGCCCAGGCTGGAGTGCAGTGGTACAATATTGGCTCACTGTAACCTCTGCCTCGCGGGTTCAAGCAATTCTCCTCCTTCAGCCTCCCAAGTAGCTGGGAGTACAGGGGCCTGCCACCACGCCTTGCTAATTTTTTGTATTTTTAATAGAGATGGGGTTTCACCATGCTGGCCAGGCTGGTCTTGAATTCCTGACCTCAGGTGATCTACCCACCTCAGCCTCCAAAAGTGTTGGGATTACAGGCATGAGCCATCACCTCCAGCCTATATAATTTACATATTTAGGAAACTAAATTTAAATAGCAATATTATTTTTAAAAATATATTTTTTAAAGAAAATGTGGCACATATACACCACGGAATACTATGCAGCCATAAAAAAGGCTGTTTTGTTTTGTTTTTGAGATGGAGTCTCACTCTGTCACATAGGCTGGAGTGCAGTGGCGCAATCTTGGCTCACTGAAACCTCTACCTCCTGGGCTCAACCGATCCTCCTGAGTAGCTGGGACTAAAGGAACATGCCACCATGCCTTTTATTTTTTATTATTATTACTTTTTTTCATAAATATGAGGTCTCACTGTATTGCCCAGGCTGTGCTCAAGTGATTTACCCATCTCGGCCTCCCAAAGTGCAGGGATTATAGATATGTGCCACCACTCCTAGCTAATGCCATTTTTAAGAGCTCCAAAATTGCAAAACACTGAGAGACAAATTTAACATAATCTGTAAGATCTATATACTTAAAAGTACAAAATGTTGTGAGAAATGCAATGAAATATTTTTAAAAAGAGAGAGATAAACCATAATTAAATATTATTAAGATATTAATTCTCCACAAATGGATCTGTACCTTCAATACAACTTCAATCAATATTCTAACAGGTCTTATATTTAGGCAAGACGTTGAGAAACTGTTATAAAATTTGTCAAGGAATGCAAAGGATCTACAGTGGCCTAAATTATTTTGATAAAGAACAGAGGGCTTACACTACTTGATTTCAAGACTTTCTGTTATGATGTGGTAATCAAGATCTAGGGTAGACAGATGCTTAGGTGGAAGGAGCAGAATAGACTGTCCCAAACTAGACCACACAGATATGCTCAATTGAGTTTCTAAAAAGTAACCATGGTGTTTCAGTGGCAGTAGAATTTGGAGGGTGGGGCATGGCAAAGAATAGAATTTTTAATAAATGGGTGTGAGACAATTGAGTGTTGATATGGAAAAATGAACTTCAACACTTACCTCAGGCAATGAACAAAAACAAATTTAAAATGGATTATAACCCTGAATATAAAATCTAAAAGTACAGCTTCTAAAAGAAATCATAAGACACAATCTTTGTGACTTTGGATTAGGCAAAGTTTTCTCAGATTGGATATAAACTAGAAAAGATAAATCAATGCATTTCAAATCTTCAAAATTAACATCTGTTCTTTAAAAGACATCATGTAGAAAATATAAAGCTAACTATATATACAGCTGTGTGTTGTGTGTGTATGTGTGTGTATCTCAAATATTTTGTATCCACAATATAAAAACATTTACAGCTCAATAGAAAAGTTACTCTCCCCACCAAAATGGGCAAAAATTTGAACAAATACTTCATAAAATAAAATATACATATAGCCAATAAGTACATGAACTTATGCTCAATAACATGAATCATCCAGGAAATTGCATGAAAACTGAAATGAACTAGGACCACGTACTCATGAGGAGTAAAATTAAAAAAACTTACAGTACCAAGTGCTGGTGAGAATATGCAGTTCCTGGAGTATTCAGACATTGCAGCTGAGAATGTGTAATAGTAAAATTGCTTTGAAAAACTGTTTGCCAGTTTTAGTTTTATAAAAAGTTAAATATATACCACTTGTCATATGAACTGGCACTAACACTCCTTGGTGTTCCCTTAAGAGAAATGCAAACGTGTATACACTATATATATATATATATATATATATATATATCTCCATATATATAGGATTATTCATAGAGGCTTAGTTTTAATACCTTAAAACTGGAAATAACCCACCAATTCATAAAGAACTGAATCGATACAAGTTATGGTACATACATAGAATTGAATACTATTCATCATTAAGGAAAGAAATACTGGTATATGTTGCATACAGCAACACAGGTGAATCTAAAAAACTTGCTGAACAACAACAAAAAATCTAAACCAAAATGAATACAAGCCTGTTACATATTCTGTTTACCAGTGTGATAAGGAATGCATTGCTGATAGGGCAGAAGCTGTCAATGAGAAGCTTTGGTAGATGTCCTCTCTAGGCATGGCTGACTGCAGGAGACACTGTTACTGAACTGAATTAGGTTGTTGCTAAGGGGCTTATAGAAATCCAAACTAGCAGTTATCTGGTGGAGGTAAGATGAGTGAAAATTATCTGCATAAGTGGCTAGGTCAGAAAGGGTTGGAGTGACTACTAGGAGACCTGACCCATGAGGAGCTATAGAGATGGTTAATAAACTGTGGTATCATAGGGTGTTATGTGGTCTATGCAACCAAAATAAATGAAAGATATATAATCGGAGGCTCATGTTAACTGCCTTAATAAAGGTTTCCAATCCTAAATCCATTCTCAGAATAGAAATATCCATTGACTGAACAGCACATCACCCCACTATTTCAATGGTACCCTATCAATTTGACAAATGAGCAAGAAGTATAAAATATGTTTAAGATGAGATAAAGGTTCTTCAGAGAGTAGGCTATAAAGCCTAAAACATTATGGCATCCAAAGGTAACAACCAGGATAGGGCACTAGCAATGCCAGAGGACACAAGTAAATTAGATGAGTTGATTCCCAAGAAGGCTATGCCATTTGTCACTATTGTACTGATACCTCTCCCTTAGGGCATCAATATACTCTCTTGAGGAGTCCCCTGTGACAGACTGGTAAAGAAGGAACAGTTTGGTTCATGAATAAGTTAGCTAAGTATTTCAGCGTAGCCAAAAAGGTACTATTGCTGTATGATGATCTCCACTTGCTCAAGGCCTTGAAAGACAGCAGTAAGAGACATACTCGTAGCAGACTCAGCTTTGGATTGGTCATCCATTTTATTCTAGTCATTCATTTTGTGTAAAAAAAAATCTCCTAAAGTAAGAATATCCATGGATTAGTGAATAGTGGCAAATAGCTTATCAGGTTAGTCTTGGAGTTGAAAGAAGAAAGATTGAAAAACTGAGGACAAGGAGATTTGAAGAAAATATCTGCAAATGGAGTGTGCACATGTAGAAAGCCCTGTAGCCCGTTTTAGCACCCATCTGGGACAATCCACCATGTAAGAGGCAATAAAAAATCAATAAGACTGAAGACTTGGACAACAGACTTTGGCGGCCATTGTTACAGACCATCTTCATGCTGGCACAATGAAAGGAATGGTCATGCTAGCAGAGTTGGAAGCTCTGTATGGATCTAACATCATGAGCTTCCTCACAATAATGCTATTTTAGCTGGTGTGGAAGATGAATATTCAACCTGCTGTCACAGAAGCCAACTGTGAACACCTCTGATATGACACCATCTCCAGAGAAGATTAACAAATCATTTAGTGTCAAGTTAAATACATTAAACTGCTTTACTTTGGAACAGGCTGGGTTAGTTCTGGTGGTGATTGTCAGATTTTGAGGGTACAGATTAGCATTTGCCACCTGCAGGAATCGAAGCAGAGCCACCACCTGAGCACTTACAGGGTATTTTATTCATCAACATGAAATTGTGTGCAATATTTTCTCAGACCAATTGATATGGTATGAATATTTGTCCCCTTCAAATCTCATGTCGAAATGTGATCCCCAGTTTAGAAGGTGGGGCCTGTTGAGAGGTGTTTGGACCTTG
Source organism: Callimico goeldii (assembly GCA_963573925.1). Classification (NCBI taxonomy): domain Eukaryota; kingdom Metazoa; phylum Chordata; class Mammalia; order Primates; family Cebidae; genus Callimico; species Callimico goeldii. The sequence continues at coordinate 30,516 of CAUYOR010053201.1, read as the reverse complement.
CGGACACATCCCTCATGGATATCTTGGTGCCTCTTATTGTAATGAATGATTTCTCACTCTGAGCTCATACAGGATCTGGTTGTTAAAAAGAGTTGGGGACCTCTCCCCTCTCTTTCTTGTTTCCGCTGTCTGCCATGTGATGCACCTGCTCTCTCTTCACTTTCCACCATGAGTGGAAGCTTCCTGCAGCCCTCACCAGAAGCAGATGCTCCTTCCATGCTTTCTGTACAACTTGCAGAACTGTGAGCCAAATAAACCTCTTTTCTTTATAAAGTACCCAGTCTCAGATATTCCTATATGGTAACATAAATGGGCTCACAGAGAATTTCCTCAGTCCAGAAGTTCAAGACTGCAATGAGCTGTCATCATGTCACTGCACTCCAGCCTGGACAACAGACAGAGACCCTGAGTCAAAAAAAAAAATAGAATGCTGGCCTCTTCACACAAGTCTTCATGTGAAAAAGCACCTTAGAAAGGCTTACTATTTGCTCAGTGCAAATGGACTAATTCCTCATAGCAATGCAAACAGCCATGGAATAATTTTACAGCAAAGTAGCCCTGGCAGTGGACGCATAAACATGGGGTCTATAGATTCTAACACCCTGTGTCCATTAACACATGACTCTAAGGACCCAGAGCAGAGACAGAAGTGCTTTCTTCTCCACAAGCTTAGGTTCTGTAACTCTATAGGTCTTGTTTCTTCTATAAGAGTTAGGGTTATAATGCTATTTAAGTATAAGCTTTGAGCTTTGTCTACCATATTTTCATTTAGGCTCCTCATACCAAGGAACTCTCAAGGCAACAAAGGAATCACTACAATGGTAGGAGTAGTTGACTTTGGCCATCAAGAGGAAATAGAGCTGTTATGACACAAGGGGAAGGGGTTTTCGGGAAAGAAGTTGCATACTTAGGTACTTCTCTTGGTACTCTGCCAGCCAATTTTAATGGTAAATGGACCAGAAAAGCAGCCACAACTTGAGAACTGTAGGCTGACTGTGGTCTCGGACCCCTTGGTGATGAAATTCTGTGTTGCTCCATTAGCAAAGACACCTTTAACAGTAACAGAACCAGAAGAATGTGAGAAAAATATAGAATGAGAAGTAGAGGTGAAAGATGATGAGTATCAACTGCAGGCCTATGGTGAACTGCAGCCGTGAAAGCTCTGAGCAACAAGAAGAACTGCCTTGTGTTCTGTGGCTTAACCTAGCACAGGGAGATATTTTGTACAGGAAAAGAAATCAGTATGTTTATTTTCTCTGTGTTGCTTTTTTTTCTTGGAACATTAATGGAGAAGACTGCCTTTTAGTCAAGGACCAACAATTTGCTATTGACCAGACCCTTAAGATCAACTAGCTCTGCCAGAACTTCTTGTGGGCCTGGACTATATGATCCAGTATAAATTATAAGAACACTTGGCCCTATTTAAGCTTAGTTTTACTTCAACCAAAGTTGCTACATGAATTTAATGCTTTTCTTTATTCTACTACACAAAGGTCACCATTGTAAGATTTATTTGATTTTGCAGTCTGGCTAATTAATTTGTTCATTCTGTGCACTCAGCATCGGCACTGTTTTTTGGAGCAGTGCTACCAAAGCAATAGATTAATTTACATGGTACAATGCATCTGGAATAATCATTACCCCACAGAATTGTTATTGCTTGAATTCTAAAGAGAGAGATGATATTTCCCTACTGAGATAAAAAGATTCTATTGCAGTTTTTCATGAAAAAAGAAATGTGTCTACATTTTTTGAACAAGAAAACTTTTGAAACTTTAAATACACTAACTCTCATGCACTATTTTCCTGACTATTCTGGATAAATAGTTTTGAGTTTCAAGGACTTAAAAAAAAAACCCACCTAGTGATATTTTAAATAAAGTATATAGAGAAATCTAGAAATTTATGGAGGGCAACAAGTACAGAAAACATCACTGGAAAAAAGCAAGACTTTGTGTTTCTGTTTCCCAATTCTCAAAACTGCACATATCTTTTTCATGCCATGCAACCCTCTCTTCGTTTTGTTTTATTTTTTTATCTCTGTGTAAATTGCCTCTTACTCTCCCTCATCTATTTGGACATGGTCCATTATGGCTTATCATAAAAACACAGCCTAAGCCCCTCAATCTTCAGTGCTATTAGCTCAGCTACCCATTGTCCTTCAACATCCCAGATGAATCTGACCAGCTTAACTTAGATCAGGGCAAAACCATAGCCCAGTTGGCTACAGGTAGTTAGGGAGGTGGAGTCATAGATTTGAACAGGCTAAGTCCAGTCCTTCAGCGGTGACATTATGTGGGCAGACATGCCCAAAATATGTCTATTATTCTGATCCAAAATTTGTCAAATTTTCTGGGCTCCAACTAGAAAAATAAAAATGCTTTTATTACTTAGTTTACAGCTGGTTTCAATGACAGTATTTAATTAAGATTATAGTGCCAATTGAGGCTCCATGGTGTAGAATGAATTTGGACTAAGGGGTAATATTCACTTCTCAGGCAGGTCAGGATAACAAAATCAGCTGGTGTACAATAAGTGGTTGAATGCTACAAAATGAAAGACAAGCTGTTACAATGGCAGCTTTTGGCTGCATGCAGACACACTAAGCTTTAATTTTTGACACAGATACACACACAACAGAAATAAGAAATTGTTTTAGCAGATTAGAATACACCATTCTAAATAAATCTCTACCTTATAGCATAAGCATCAATTGACAAATTCAGGATATGACTCAATTAGAAAGTTTGATGTTTCATTTTTTTAGCCATTAGCACATTATTGGCACAATATGTAACTATAGTATGAAAAAGTCTACAGAATTTCTTGTACTTTGAAGCTCTACAGGAAAATAAAATTCTATAGTAATTGCCCTCCATAGCTAAAGCAAGTCAACTCTTCCTGACACCAGAGATGATGTCAGTAGTTGTGTATGTCATTGTAATGTTGGCCTTCCTGCTTTTATCAGTCTGTAGCATGTCTGCTGCATTGTACCAAATTTATAATAATTTATGACTACCAATTCTATCTTTCCTAATAAGTGCAAAAGCTGTGAGATTGTTGAAGCTGCTGTTAAGCCAAGATTTATAATTAACAATTAAGAGAGAAAACAGAACAAATTAAATGCCATCAGAATTCATATGACATTTAAAAAATTTAACTTTTCATGAATATGCCTGTGTCTATAGCTTTTATGGTACCTTAATGGGCATAGGGACAACACATGCCCACATACTTTTAGAACCTAAATGTTCATAGAGGAATTTCTGTATATGTAGAATACATTCATATTTTATTTATTTTACTTCCTTTTATTTATTTATTTATTTGAGATGGAGTCTTGTTCTTGTCTAGAGTAATGGCACAGTTTTATTTATTTATTTATTTGAGATGGAGTCTTGTACCTAGGCTAGAGTAGTGGCACAGTCTTGGCTCCCTGCAACCTCTGCCTCCTGGGTTCAAGTGATTCTTCTGCCTTAGCCTCCCCAGTAGCTTGTATTACAGGTGACTGCCACCATGTCTGGCTAATTTTTGTATTTTTAGTAGAGATGGGGTTTTACCATGTTGGCCAGGCTGGTCTCAAACTCCTGACTTCAGGTGATCTCCCTACTTTGGCCTCCCAAAGTGCTGGGATTACAGGTGTGAGCCAGTGGGTCTGGCCACATTCATATGTTAAAAAGTACTAAATGTTCAATCTGAGAGAAATTTTTCCCTTCAACAAAATCATGTCTTGTCATGATATTTAATTCTTCTATTTTCAGGATTTTATAAAAAATGATTAAATACAGATGCAAGATCAAGTAGAAAAATAAAGTTATTATTCTTATATTTATAGACAAAAATATGCATCAATTGTCTAGCCATTTCTAGTAAAATCTACTTCTGCATAATATTATCAAGATAATTGCTAGATAATTTTCTAGCTTGATTTATGGTATTAAGCAGACTAAATCAGTGTTTAACAATGAAGAGAATATGAGAAATGTTACAGAAGTTTGTTGTATGTGTAAATAATATAGAGTATAAAAGATATTGAAAACCACATTAAAATAAAGCCACGTTTATTGAAAATATATTTTCTCATACAAATATGCTTAACTGAAAACATATTAATTAATTCTATTACCACTTATTACTATTTCATTTCCTTAATAACAGCTTTATTGAGATATAATTCATATGCCATAGAATATACCTTTTTAACATGAACAATTCATTTTTCTTTAGTATATTCACAGGGTTTTGCAACCGTCACCACAATCTGTATAACTTTTTTTGACTTTAAAGAAACAAAACACAACCACTCTATATTCTCACACTTCCCAATCCCTGGCAACTATTACTACGTTCTGTCTTTATAGATTTGCATTTTCTGAATATTTCATATGAATGGAATTAGAAAATATGTGACCTTTTGTGTCTGAATTTCATCACTTAGCATATTTTTTTACCGTGTTGTATTGATAGAATATATCAGTAGTTGATTTATTTGTATGGCTGTTATGATCACACTTTTTTATCTACTTATCAGTGGATGAACATTTGGGTTGTTTTCACTTTTTTTAACACTAAGAAAAATGTTGCATGAACATTTATATGGAAGTTTGTGTGTGGACATAACATTTTCAATTCTCTTTGTTTTATATCTAGAAGTAGAGTTGCTAGGTCATGTGGTAACTCTAGGTTTAACTTTTGATGAATGCCAAATTGTTTTTCAAATTGATTTCACTCATTTACATTTTAACTACCAGTGCATTAGGGCTCCAACATCTACGAATTCTTGCCAACCCTTTTTGTTTTTCAAGTGGTATCTTGTTGTTTTGGGGGACATTTCCCTAATGATTCATGAGGTCTTAAATCTTTTCATTTGCTTACTGTTCACATGTCTTCTTTGAAGAAATGCCTATTCATATTATTTCTCCACTTTACAGTTGGGTTGTCTTTTGTTGTTGAGTTGAAAGAGTTCTTTTTATATTCTGGATATAAGTTCTTTATATCCAGAATAGGATATAAAGGATCTTGCAAATCCTTTATATCCTATTCTGGATATAAAGAGATAGAATTTGCAAGGATTTTCTCTCATTCTCTGGGTTTTCTTTTCATTTTATTGATGGTGTTTTTTTCAGCCAAATATTTTAAATTTTGATGGAGTATAATTCATCTCTTTCTTCTTTTGTTACTTGTGCTTTTATTGTCATAGATAATAAACTACTTAACTGATCCAAGGTCTGTAAGCTTTGTGTTTCTGTTTTTTTCCTGTACGTGTTTTATTGTTTTAGCTCTTACATTTAGGTCTTTGATCCATTTTGAGTTAATTTTAAATATGGTAGGAGGTAGTGGTCCAGCTTCATTCTTTTACGTTAGCTATATGGTTGCCCCAGCACCATTTGCTAAGAAGACCATTCTGTTCCCAGTGGATGGAAGGTCTTAGTAACCTTGGTAAAAATCTGTTGACCATAGATATGTAAGTTTATTTTTGGACTCTCCATCTCTCAATTCTATTTCTTTGATCTGTATGTCTATCCTATGCCAGTACCACATTGTCTTAATGAATATTTCTTTGTAGTAGGTTTTCAAACCAAGAAGTCTGACTCTTCTTATTTTGTTCTTTTCTAAGATTGTTTTGGCTGGTCTGGCCTCTTGGAATTCATGTGAATTTAGAATCACTTTGTTAATTTCTACAGAGAAGTCAGCTGGGATTCTGATGGGAATTGCATTGAATCTGTAGATCTACTGTGGGGAATATTGCTATCTTAACAATGTTTAGTCTTTTGATTCATGAACATGAGATGTTTCTCCAACTATTTAGATTTTTAATTTTTGTCAACTATGTTTTATCATTTTAAGATCATAAGTTTTGTACTTCTTTTTCTGAATTCATTCCTAAGTGTTTTGTTCTTTTCTATAGTATTAGAAAAGTAATTGTTTTCTTAATTTCATATTCAGATTGTTCATTGCTAGTGTAGAATTACAATTGATTTTTGTATATTGATCTTATGTCGTTATCTTGTTGTAGATATTTATTGGTTCTCTCTCTCTCTCTCTCTCTCTCTCTCTCTGTGTGTGTGTGTGTGTGTGTGTGTGTGTGTGTGTGTGTGTATTCTAAGAATTTCCTATATTAAAAAATCATGTTACCTGGGAATAGAAGCAGTTTTACTATTTATTTTCCAGTTTGGTTGCTTTTTATTTCTATTATTGCCTCATTGCAAGTGGTTAGAGCTTCTAGTCCTATCTTTAAGAATGGTGAGAACACATTTTGCTTTGTTCCAAGTCTATGGTGGGAACCTATTCAATCTTTGCCCATTAAGTGTGATAACAGCTGGTGTTTGAGATGGTTTTTTATCAGATTGAGGTTTTTTTCTTCTATTTCTACTTTGGTGAGCATTGTTATAGGGGTATGGTCCTTGGGATGATTTTGTATTATTTCTTTCAACTGTATATGAATCTACAACTATCTTCAAAAAATTTCAGTTATCATGATAATTTATTATTTAATAGCTCCGAATGTCTCCTCCCTATACATTTTTCTCTTATAGGTATTACTATGGATTATACTTAATCATAAGAATGTTGCCATTCTCTTAAAAACCAACATGGAGTCTTTTAAAATATTTTTGATAGATTCCCCTGACCTATTATGAAAGTTTGGCTCAAGCATGCTTTGTCTAGAAAATACTAATTATTAAAAACCATTTCCTCTTCTAATGTAGCTTAACTGTTGAGAGGGCTTGGATAAGAGAATTTCATTGAAGACCAAGAGGCAATCCAGTGTTTGGCCTCTACAAAAATTTATAACAATTTCCATGGTTATGAATGCATGAATCATATTTTTCTCTGTGAAGTAATCCTGATTGCCTTCCCTACTTACCAGGGAAAAAGTAATAGATATAGGCCTGTTGAGCTCAGATTTCACAATCACTGGCTTTAAGCCTCCTTGTTCAAGAAATTTTCTGTGGTCTCCACCATCCTAATTTTTCTAGGGCTTTCATAGTGTTTAGTCTGTTTTGAAATTATAATGAGAACACACCCTCTTTCTGTGTGTTACGATCAGACAAGTAGGAGCAAATGTGCCAGGACCCAAGAGTTCTACAGCTCTTTTAACTTATTCAACTGATCAGTGTGCAGCCACACAGTTGAAAATGCTCTTACACTTACACTTTCAGGGTAGCTAACCCACAATAGGTCCCAGGTGCAGCCATATTGGTTATCATCACTTCTTGGTAATAGAATTGTTGCCTTTGTCTATGATTTTATGCATTTCTAAAAATTTATTTCTACAAAGATTAAGATAATTAAAATTTTGTGCCTTAAAATGTAACTGACTTCCTTTTATCTAGGTCTAGCACTAAAGTAGAATCATTGGAATTTAAATCTGATAAAAAGTTAGCATTCATCTATACAATTATTCTGGGAGTATTGTTGCGAAGGCATATGTCAATAAATATAAATAATTAGAAGCTCCTGTTTCTTATGAACTTAAAAATTCTATTTATGTTTACATGTAATATATAAAATATATGACTATAACTTAATTATGCATATGCTATAAAGTATACATATAAATATATAAAACATATGAAATTACACATATATAGTTCCCCCCTTCCGGGCTCTTTGAAAATTATTCCAGGCCGGGCATGATGACTCATGCTTGTAATCCTAGCATTTTGGGAGGCTGAAGTGGGAGGATTGCTTGAACCCAGGTGGTCAAGGTTGCAGTGAGCTATGATCATGTCACTGCACTCCAGCCTGGGCATCAGAGCAAGGACTTGTTTCTCAAAAAGAAAATAAATAAATTTTTAAAAAAGATCATTCCAACACAGCTGAGGGAATTACACTCAGAGAGGCATATTCAATTAAATAATTTATTATACTCATAGGTCCTAGGGACAGGTGGCAAGTCAAGCCATGGCAGAGCCATATGGGAGCAACTCCTAAGCAGAGGGATCAACCAAGCAGGTGGAGATGCAGAGAGTGAAGACTGGAAGCCAAGTGTCTTCATCGGGGGCTATGGTAAAGGAGCAAAAAACATGAGGGGATTTCATTGCTGTGTTTGAAAGTCACTAGGTCACCTCAACAGGATCTTCACAGCCTGTTTGAGGCATCAGGAAAATATCAAGTTTAAAAATATTACAATACGATGATTGTGGTGGGGGATGGGTGGGTGTAAATTAACACTCTTTAAAGTTTTCAGTTCAATTTCTGTCTTTGTTTTTCCTCTGTCAACACTTAGTATAGTTTAATAGATAATGGATAAAAACATAAACTTTGAAGTCAGAATGACAATGGTTCTAGTCCTAGTTTCTCCACAACTTTTAAATCTGTTGTCTTGGTCAGATTCTTTAAGCTGTGTGAGCATCGGTTACTGTGACTGTAAAATTAGGTTAATTATATTACCTACTTTCTAGTGCTAATTCAGGCATTAACTTCATATATAAAAGGCCATACATAGCCTCTGAGATAGGGGAAATGCTGAGTGAGAGTTTGCATTTGCTCAGGTATCCAGCACACTAGTATATTTACAGTACAGGTTCTCAAAATGAAAAAGAGAACAGAAAACACTCCTTGCCACCAATATGTGTATTAACATTTTGGACAGAAGATACATATAGTTTGACAATGCTTCCAAATTATTCTTGTCCTCTATCTGTCTCTTCCCTTGAGAATTACTGCTATAAATAATTTCTCACTGTTGGGTGAGATGCAGTCCATAATTTTGTAATTCTCTTGTAAAGTCCCTTCGAAGGAGACTTTTTGCTTATCTATCCATTATACTTTGGTCTACTCTGTCTCAAAATAGTAGTAAATAAAATATAAGTTGCAAGAAATAATATTTGTTCACAAAAATTACTTTTTGCTATTGAATTGTATTTCAAAATTATTTTTCCTGAGTAATTTTTTCTTCCAATTCATTCAATTCCAGTTCCTGAGACATTTCTAATTAGCTACCTGGGAAACAGTCCTCTTCTACCCCATTTTTTGGCCACTTTATTAATCTTCTGGATTTGTCTCAATGAAGTATTTATTCAGTCTTTTCTGGCATGCACTTGATATTTCAAGAGCTGGCATTTCCTTTGCTTGTCTCTGGATGCTAATATTTAATCATATAATCATAGGAACTGGAGATGGATGAGATGTAATGGTTCTTTCTCCATCTGCCTGCCAAAACTGGTCCTGTTTTCCCTATCATTTGGCATTAAATTTTACAAAGCTGGTGATTAATCCACTAACATAATTTTAAGCGCCATGTTTTTGTACATATATCAGGAATATCTAACTGTCTGAAGTATTATGTTCGTTCCATGACTGTTTCTTTTAGATGAGATCACCTCTAGTAATAATGTATACTTGTTAGAAGGTATGTGTCTGTGTGTGTGTGTGTGTGTGTGTCTATGACATATATATATATATATATATATATATATATATATTCATATAAAATTTCCAAATCACCAGTTATGTGGTCTGTTTAGTGCACATGTTATTTCAATGTGCAAAACACAAATCAAACACATGACTGGGACGGAGATGAATAGGCTATTCAGTCAAAATTTCAGACCCAGTCTCCAAGCAACATGTCATCACTCTATGATGTTTGTAACACAAAATACTTTCCTATCATTTAAAATACACCACAAAATCTTGTGGTTTTCTAATTCTTCTAAAGGATAAGTTCTTCCATTTTAAATTTTTATTATATCCTGGAGATACATGGTTCACATAGAAGTTTTATTACATTTATTACATTACATAACAGATGTGTACTGGCAAACAGATTTAAAACATCAAAACCAATACATATTACATTCATCTCCAAATGTTTCCCACCTGAGACTCATATACTCCTGCCTCAAGCATGCATTGCACTCCTTATGGTTCAGTCCCTAGGAAATATCACTGTAAACTATTTGGAAAATCACCTAAAATTATGGATTTAGGAGATTCTTTTCATAGGAGGATGTTATATGTATGTGACTCCTTCATGTAGACTTTATAATGTATTCATATAGGCTGAGGACATTCTAGGCAGACAGAAGCCTAACCCACATCCAAAGTCATCCTCTGCTATACCCTTAGTCAAGGAATTCAGACTTGAGCTAAAATGTCATCTTCTCCACCATGCAAATCCCTGGTGTTCTTATTTGAAAGTGAGATGATGATGAATCCATACAAATCTTATACACTTCAGCCATTTTCTCTTCTTGTCACACACACACACACACACACACACACACACACACACACTCTCTCCACTTGACTGAAATTCACCTTGACTTTGTTTATTCTTCTGCATTATTTGTGCATAGATCTTTTGTCCCCACTTGACTGTGAGCTAATTTGTGGGCAAGTGCTACACCTTGTATCTCAGGATTCCCTGCATTTTGCACACTACTTGTGCTTTATAAACTCTAAAGTAAAGTATATTAAGTAAAATAAAAATGCATTATTGGCAGTTTATGAATGGCAACAAATTATGACAAGTAATTATGACAAGATTTTTTTCAGTTCCTGTAGAAGGTGAGAGAAATGACTCATAACTGTAAAGGATTACCATCTTTGGGAACTTTTGTGTATCTCTAAGCTAGAGAAGGTAAAATTCACAGCTGATTATACAAAATCGATGACAGAATTCACTGTGAACTGACAAGTTCTTCCCTAATTTCATAATCTCCTCAAACCTCCACCCAGCCGTAGAATTTCCACACATTCTTCAAGCTAATTTGCCACAGAATCACCCTTCTTTTGAGGAATACTCTTACAATTCTATCATAGAATTAGATAACATCTTGATTCCACCTCTAGATGACTGTAATTTTACAGGAAAGTTAGTTAACCTCTCTGTACCTCATTTTTTCATCTGTAAAATAGGGGTAATAATACTTAATAATGCTTATCTTAGGATTGCTGTAAACACAAGAAATGAAAGGCTTTCATCACAATGTGTGGTACATAGTAACTGAACAATAAATGGTACCTATAATTACTACCATAAACAAGAAATTCCAACGTTTGGAAAATATTATCACATTTCCTTTCAAATTACTTCTTATTAAGTCTCTAAATAATTGTTTTACTGGGGCATAATAATGAGATTAAAACAAAGCTCATCTGAATTTCTTTTAGAAAGCAAGAATAAAAGCACTGCTTATTGAAGAATATAATCAACATTATCCCTTAAAAAGTGGTGAACTAAGTATTTAAAAATTACTTGAGGAATAAACAAACATAGCAATCAGCAAGCAAGATTTGCCATCTCATTAATTGCTTTATTTGAGGAGATGGCTTCAGTGCATTTCAGGAGTCTCAGGATAGACTCCAGAGATTTATGCAATAAAGGCATTCTACTAAGTAGTTATAATTTCAAAAAGTAAAAAAGGGTAGGAATCCTTTAAATATAGTTCAATAAAAGAAGGGGTGCATGGCTTGCATGGTGCACTATTCTGATTGCTTCACCTCAAAATAACCGAATGGCCAGAAATCCTTATAGCCAGGGTAAGTGCTATGTACCTAACACCATTTCCAAGAAAATGAAATATAGACTATAACATATTCCTTAAAGCAATTATCTAAAATATTTGTGAAATCTAAAAGACATGTCTTTTTTGGAGAGTCAATAATACATGCAAAAATACAAACTTATCACTTATCTGGATAACTATGAACAACTTTAGAGAAAAATAGATAATATTTTAACAAAGATGTGTGTTGATTATTTTAGATCAGCAAAATCCACATATATGGCATTGAGTAAAAAATGTGCAAAGTCTTATCTCAGAATCATAAAATATGTGTTAATTCTTTGAATCATTTTTAGAAATCCTTCCCCCCGCACCACCAAAGTTATAACATACTTGTCGTCAATATGAACTGTATTTCTTCTGTAGGGACCAATGATACATTAGATCTTAATTTGATATCAACTTCCTTATGCTTGATAACTTTCAAAAAGTACAATTCTCTTAATGTATAAAACAAAATGATTTTTTCATCTTATAAACTTGCTAGAAGTTTGGTTTCATTAGGAAAAAAAAATCACCTTTTTGCTTTTTGATAATTCTAAACACTCATTTCAGTTGTGTTCTTTCCCAAAAAGCTGTTTTGAAAAAAAAAATGCTTATCAAGCATAGATAGATACATTCTTCATGTTAAAGGCTGCTACAAGTTCTAGTGCCCAAAGAGCATGTGATACATATTCATATATTCTGATCTGTAAATATATGGTTAAAAGTATAAATGCACGTCAATAGACATTGTGGTTTTACCGAGCATAACCACAAATATTTCATTATGGTGTCACCCATCCTAATTGCTCACCAGCTGTGTAATCAATTAGTTCATTAATGTCATATAACATTTTCTGTTTATTTGAAAAACCCTTGCTGGTCCTCCTATGAGTCAACTGCTATTCCAGGTACTGAGGGGATACCAGTGATGAAATTGATATGAATCCTGCTGTCATGGAACTTATATTCTAGTCAGAAGAGAAAGGCGTTGAACAGTAAGAAAATAGAAAGATAAAATCTCAAAGGAACATGTGATAAGCATTATATATATTTCAGGCTAAATTGACAAGAGTGATAGAGATGAGGGGTACATTGCATGACTGTATATTTACATATATATACATATATATTCTTATAAAAATTGAAAGTTTTGTATATATTATTCTACAAACTTATTTGTAAATGTAATATGTTTTGAAAACTTTTCTTCCTATTAAACTGCAGTATTATTTTGTATTCATCATTTCTCTCTTGCAAACAGTGTTGTCATGAACATATCCATGCTTCCATGTTCACCTGAGTAAATGTGTCTCTGTAATACTCAATAAGAAACATAATTGCCATCAAAAAGTAAGTTTAAATATATTGTCAAAGGAGCTTCCTTAGATGGAACTTTCCTGGTATCTATGACAATATATAAACTTTTAATTTTGCCCATTTAATAGGAAATATAATGGATATGTCATCTCTTTGTTTTAATTTGCATTTCTCTGCTTGTAGTGAAGTTAAGCATATTTTGTTTGCTTTTTTGACTTTTTGATATGTCCATTCAAATGTTTTGCCCATTATTATTTTGGATTTTATGTGGTTTTTACTGATTTATATGTGTGTAATTATGTATACAAAACAAGATGAATACACGTTATCTGTATTTAAATAGTAAACACATACACTACATGTAAACATAAATATGTCTATGCACCCACTCCCCCAGACACACACATGCAATCACCCAAAGATATTTATGCAAAAATATTTATATTTACAAATATTATTTCCTCTACTACTGTTGCCTTTAACAGGGTTTGATGTCTTTTACTACAGAATAATTTAAATATCCTATAGTTAAACTTATTGGTTCATATCTTATGACATTTGTATTATATTGTATATTTATACACATGTATTTATGTCTTCTTTGAGAAGACCTTTCCTATTTTAACACTAAATCACAATAATGAGTTCTTATATTGTCTATATTTTCTCCTAATATATTCATAACTTTGTTTCTTAGATTTTGAAATTTATACACAATTGAATTTATTTTTGTAAATTATGGGAGATAAGAATTTAATTTTCTTTCTTCCTATTGGTAGACCATTTACCCAGCACTGTTGATTGCTAGTGAATCCTTTTCTCAACAGTTTGAAATTCTACTCTTTCATGCACTTAATTTCCATGGGTTTGTTGCTGGACCAGGATCTCTTTTGCTATTTTCATACCAGTATTACATTTTCTTAATTTTTATATTTTTTAAGTTTTAAAATATAGTAGGCAAATCCTTCTCTTCCTTCCCCATTTATTGTATACAAACTTCTCTTATAAATGAAATTTGTAAGAAGCATTTTGAGTTTCAAGAATAATGTTAATAGAATTTTTTACTATATTGCGTTAGATTTACAGATGAGTTCAGGGGAGTATTCTTAACTTTACATTATTGAGCTATCCTATTCTGAATATGGCTTAGTTCACATTTTATTCAAATCTTCTTTTATGTCCTCCAGTAAACTTTTATAGTTTTTTTTTCTACAGGCTTTATACTTATTTTTTATTAGGGTTATCTTTATGCATTTTATAGTTTTGTGGCTACTGTGAAGCAGATCTTATCATCTATTATATGTTCTATCATTGCTAGCATGTAATAAGCATAGAAAATTTCATCTTTGCTGTTTTCTAAAAGTAATGGGATTTTCTTTATGCTTTCCAATAAATAAAGTATACAATTTATTTCTCATTACTTGTTTCCAATATTTATGCATTTTTTTTAATTTCTTGACTTGGTGGATTGATTAGAGGCTGTATATACAATGCTTATTAATTAACAATATGATAGTAAGTACTTTTTTCTCGTTAGTGATTTTAAAGAGAATATTTCCAATGTGTACTCAATGTGATGCTTGCTCTATAGTTTTCCAATAGATATCAAGGAAGTTTTATTCTATTTCTAGTATTGTAAAAGTTTTACTTGTTAATTTTTAAAATCAGAATTTGGTAATACATTTTATGAAACAACTTTTGAACACAATCTTATTTTTTTCTCCCGCATAGGTATTTAATGTAGTAAATTCACTTGGTAGATTTTCTAATGCTGAACAAACCCTGCATATTTTGAACAGAACACACTTAGTGATTATATATTTTTGTTTTCAGACTCTGTAGGAATTTATTTACTAATATTTTAATTAGAATACATACATTTGTGTTCATTAGTGAGATTGGCCTATACATTTATTTATTCTTCTTTCTTTGTTTTGTATACAAGTGGCTTTCTTTCTCTTTCCTTTTCTGTAAAATAAACTTGGAGAATTATGTATTTGTGTATGGTCTAAAAAGTTTATATGAGAAATTTGTTTGACATCTCTTTAACATCTTGTCAACTTAGATATGACACAATTTTCAAAGGTAGATGCTACTATGTTCCTTAATATTTAAATTCACTATTCATCAATTTATCTTACCTACATGTGATTTTAAGCCTTTTAAAACAACAAATAGTCTCAATCATTAATTTCATCTAAGTTTACAGATTGCACTATAAATAATACATCATGTTGTCTTTGTCATAGATCATATTTCATTGTCACAGAGTTTTAAATTGCTCCTATTTTTAAATATCTCAACTTTTTTATTCATCATAGTTTTTTGCAATTGATTCTTTTTGTCTTCAGTAGGACTTGCCAAATTTTGACTGTTCTATAAATCATTTTAAAGAAGAGGCCTTTGGTATTACCTTGTCTCTGCACTGTCTTTACCTTGAAATAGACAACTCTGCCTTTATTTTTTTTAGCTCTGTAGGATTCCAGATGATTATATTCTCAGATAATTTTCATTTTTGTGTGAGTGGGAGGTATAGAGAAAGAAAGTTTTCACTTTCAAAAGCTGTATGATTTTGCCTTTCTGTTTTCAGGTGAGTCATCTTCAGTCTGAGCCCATCTCTTGCTTTTAGATCTTTGCCCAACACTTCTGTAAGGAGCCACCACACCCTAATGATGTGACCCCAATGATGTGACTTTTCTTACTACTTTATTCTAGTTCTTCAGCCTCAGTGGGTAAATCATGGGTCTCAAAGACAAGTGACAATTTAACCAAATACTTTGCAACCATCCACATCAGTGCTTGAAGTGTCAGATTTAAATTATGACTCTTCAATGACCTTGACCCAGGTAATTGTATATGATTTTCATTGCAATACTCCATTCTTTATATCACATTTTGTAATTAAAACATTTGTTAGCTTTCATTATCATTAAGCGGGGCTACTGTTTGTGGTTATCTCACTCTGTAGTCCTCCACCTGTTGCCCTTATCCTGAAGCTTGTAGTGATATGAAACAGCCGTTCAAAGTACCACATAGAGTTGTGAGCATCAGGATTGGCATAGACCAAACCCGACTTTGTTTTAAGGGTGGGTCAACTTCTGAAACATAGTAGTGAGGCTGGGAGCCGAGGTTGTGTATTAGTCCATTTTCATACTGCTACGAAGAAATACCCAAGATTGGGTAATTTACAAAGAAAAAGAGATTTAATAGACTCACAGTTCCACATGGCTGGGAGGCCTCTTGGCAGAATGTGAAGGAGGGGCAAAGTCACATCTTACATCATGGCAGGCAAGGGAACATGTACAGGGGAACTGCTCTTTATAAAGCCATCAGATCTTTTGAGACTTATTCACTATTACAAGAACAGCATGGGAAAGACCCACCCCTGTGATTCAATTACTTCCCACCAGGTGTCTCCCACAGCACGTGGGGATTATGGGAGCTACAATTCAAAATGAGATTTGGATGGGGACATGGCCAAACCATATCAGAGTGCAACTACTGGCAAGTGTATGGGAAAGAAGAGTTTGGATAAACAGCTGCAGTATCTGCTATTGCCATCTATTGTATCACTTAGTAAAATTAAATGAAAACTCATAGGATATGAAAGGGAAGTTTATTGTTACCTCTAACCAGAGGGGTAGCATTATTTATTAATATTTTAGATTATTGATTAAATCTTCCTTCTATCATTATCTTTGTTTAATAATGAAGATCTTAAAATTTGTGAGCTCTTTATTTAAAAATATCTATTTTCTTTACATTGCCATTCTATGTGACACTACATAGTTATGATGACTTTTACACTATTAGTAACTTTCTATAGTTCAGGGTAGCTATTCACTTACAGTAAGCAGTCACAAAGTACGTTTAAATTCTTTATGTCGTGCTTCTTGACAACATCAAAGAACAAATATTCTATTTTTTACTTGCTGATTATTAAGTGATATTAATGTCCGTTCTTCATGAATCTGCTTCATTCTTGACATTATGAGAACAGTTGCCCATCAGGCTCTCAAATTAATCAAGGAAGAATTAAGTTCACTGAAAGGTCCATTGTTTACTTAATGCCAAACTTTTTTTTTTTTTTTTTTTTTTTTTTGAGACAGAGTTTCGCTGTTGTTACCCAGGCTGGAGTGCAATGGCTAGATCTCGGCTCACGGCAACCTCCGCCTCCTGGGTTCAGGCAATTCTCCTGCCTCAGCCTCCCGAGTAGCTGGGATTACAGGCACGCGCCACCATGCCCAGCTAATTTTTGTATTTTTAGTAGAGATGGGGTTTCACCACGTACCTCACGATCCACCCGGCTCGGCCTCCCGAAGTGCTGAGATTACGTGAGCCCCCGCACCCGGCAAATGCCAAACATTTTGTTAGTGTATTTAGGCTAAGACATAATCAATTATGTCAATGTTTTTATTATCAGAAAGGGGTCTGATCCAGACTTCAAAAGAGGGTTCTTGGATCTCCTGCAAGAAAGAATTTGGGGCTAGTCCATATTATAAAGTGAAAGCAAATTTATTAAGAAGGTAAAGAAACAGAAGGATGTCTACTCCATAGGCAGAGCAGCAGCATGGGCTGCCAAATGAGTATACTTATGGTTATTTCTTGATTATATGCTAAATAAGGGGCACATGAATAAAATAAGTATTAATGAGTTTTCCCGGAAAGTGATGGGGAATTCCCAGACCTGAGGTTTCCTCCCCATCTTAGAGCACGTAGAGTAACTTTCAGGCACTGCCATTTGTTTGCATTTGTAAACTGTTATGGGGTAGGTAGGAGTTTCTTTTAGAATGCTAATGTATTATAATTAGCATATAATAAGCAGTGAAGATGACCAAGGTCACTCTCATTGCCATCTTGGTTTGGTGGGATTTGGCCAGCTTTTTTTTTTCTTTGATATGTGGTCTCACTCTGCTTCCTGGGTTCAAGCGATTCTCCTCCTCAGCCTCCCAAGTTGCTGGGACTACAGGTGCATGCCACTACATTGGGCTAATGTTTTTTTGTATGTTTAGTAGAAATGGGGTTTCACTATGCTGGTCAGGCTGAAATTATAGACATGACCCACCACGCATAGCCTTGACTAGCTTCTTGACTGCAACCTGTTTTATCAGCAAGGTCTTTATGACATGTATCTTGTGCTGACCTCCCATCTATTCCATGATTTAGAATGCCAATCTTCCTGGGAATGCAGACCAGTAGGTCTCAGCCTTATTTTATCCAACCCCTATTCAAGAGGGAGTTGCTGTAGTTCAAACACCTGTGACATTTTGACTGCAAAATAATTTAAGAAAACAGATTTAGGAAAGTCTTCCTCTAGCCATTTTCTGCCTATAGATTCTGCATTGCTCAAACCCTTAGAATAAGTGATTTAGCAGCACAGTCTGTTTCAAAATGTCCTTACCTGGCTTAGAAAGCTTTCTGCCTAGATGAGTTAAGCTTATTGTCTTATCATTTTCTTTATTTCTGTTGGATTTCCTGTTTTTTTGTCTGTGATCCCAGTATTGAGCTTATTATTATACTTTGATTTTCATTTTTATGTTTCTTTCTGCCCACCTTTGTCACGTTTGAAATGTTTTCTCAAATTAGGTTCTAGAACGCATTCTCCAGAAACCTGTTCAGTTTCTTATCCCAGCACACCTCTTGTCTTAGTCTTACAACACTAGAGATACTTTGTGCATTGGCTTCAGGGCACTTTTCTCAGACCCAGATTTGTTATATAGCTATCCTGCATTTCTGCAACCCCAGGAGTACCCCTGTTCTATAGGTCATCTATATTTCTATAACTGATTGCATTCCACTGGACTAATTGATTGAATTCACTGAATGTATCTGATGATTTAGAGTTGTGGTTCTCAACTTTGGCTATAAGTTAGAATTACTGGAGGAATGTGAAAAAGTTTTAAGAATAATAAATATATCAGTATCTCGGCCCTGCTCATTTTTTAAAGTTCTCAAATTATGATAATGTGTGACCTCTGCTGAAAACAATTGCTTCCAAACTAAACATGAAACAGGCAGAGTTGGAACACACCTACATTCCCTGTATAAACAGATAGGAATTACAACGGTATTGTATCCTCTTTAACTTTCCTCCACAGTCTTTTTTTCCTCTTTTTCTGTTCCCCAGGTCATTCATTGATAATGTTTTTAGAAGTCAGGTCAAAAACATGTTTTTACCCCCTCCTGCCTCATCTGAAACCTGGACTCTGCTAGCCTGTCAGCTATAAAAGGCAAGCTTCTTAACTACAGTGTCCTGTATGAATAATATCCAGGAAGGAAATTTTAAATCTACCACTGAATATGAAAGAGCATCACTGGAGAGAAATAATTTATGAATGAGACACCAAGGGATACATACTATAATTTATTTTTGTATTGTGATCTTTGTTCAGACCACTGCAAACTCCTCTTCAGAAAAGAGTGCATCAATTATGAGCAAGAAAGAAAAGGGAGACTTTAATACCGGAATATATATCTTTCATACTTACTATATGCTTATGCATACACACTGATAATAGATACTTTGTTGGTTCAAATCATTACAAGCTGTGAACCATAAAGAGAAATGAGCAATAAATAAAGGTCTCTGCTTCTTTTAATAAAATATCCCCATGTCACAGCCCAGGGAATGGCTTGTATTCACAATGGGCTCAAATATGCTCTACCCAGTTTTTGAAATGTAAATATCGTGTGACTTCTTTAAATTAATTTTTTGGAATACCTTTTAAAGTGCTTTACATATCCATGATCAGAAAATTTAGATGGGGATTATACATGCAGAGTGAAGCTGCTGTTGACATATAATTAAATCAAAACTTCAGATATTCATGGGATAGACTATTTAGTATATATTATTAACAGTGAATACTTAGTGCTTTCTATTTTTAGACACATCTCTGAGTATTTTAGACATAAAAATGTACCCCAAACCAAAAGTAACCCAGTAATACCAACTCTAGAAATGAGGCAGCTGAACAGCTAGAGGTTAAGTGACATGTACAGTCATACAGCTTGTAAGTTCTGTTCAAATTTTGACACATGCAATCATAGGTCCTTGCTCTTATCTAGTGGTATACTGCTTTAGATTTACTGCTTCCATGAAAGTAATAATTATATTAGAATTATTTGGAAAGAATTGTTATTTCACTAATTTCTGACTCAATCTCAATAGGAGAAAAAGCTGAAAAGAATGCCTTATACATAATTTCCTTGCGTTGTAGAAACTTTGATGATCTTCTCATAGGAGAACACAATGTGATACTGAATAAAGGGTAATGATGTTGTAAAGTGCATGAGATTAGTTTCAGTCATCAAAATTCATTAAACATTGAGTGGGACTGAATAGCCAAGGAGGTAGGGGATCCAGTACTGTGTAAGGTACCCTGACCAAATGGATCTCTTGAAGTCTGGTGGGGAAGCAGATGTTAACTAAAAATCACATACGGATTAAGTTACAATGATGATAAATGTTGTGGGGAGGGAAGCTACCAAGTGCTAGAAAAACACATAATTGGGCATTTAATCTAGACAGGGATGGATGGGGCAGACTGAAGAAGTGACATTTAAACTAAAAGATTAGCAGGAATTAATCCCACTCACAAAGCAAGAGCATTCCAGGCAGAAGAGAATAGCATGAGCAGCCTTGAGGGAGGAGTTCAGTGTAGTTAAAATTGTGCTCTCAAAAATGATATATTCATTGAGTGTTAGAACTTCTACTTACATTTATTTATTTCAACCTTTAATATGATTATTTTCTATAGACTTATAAAGCACATACAGTGTCAGTTCAGCAGTATTTGCATATAAAGTGTTCTATAAATAAATTATGTAATATATTAGGGTTGCATGCTCAAAAATTTTTATTGCAAGACATGCAGAGTAAAACATGTTTGAGGACCACTGGTATAACAAGCCACAAGAAGAACACTGTGAGTGAATTCAGGCATTGATGATGGGGTGGGATGGTGGATGATGCTGAATGATCCAGGAGAGCTAATTAGGGCTTGATAGGCCAGGTCAAGTATTCAGGATTTAGCAGCAGAGAGAAGCAACCAGAAGGATTTAACTTAGAAAATATACATTTGGTTATCTTGCAAAAAACCTATGAGGACCACCATTTACAATCATAGAAATAGGTTACAGAAGCCAAAATGCTAAGCTTTGAAGTGGATTCTAAATCTGCCATTTTGATATTACTCTGTATGTATTTATCTCTCCTTCTAGAGTGAAACCCTTTGAAGCATGGTTGTTCCATCACTTACTTCTTCTCTTTATATGAACTGTTCTCTACCCCTTTAAGTGTAAAGCAGAGTGCCTGACCTAGAGTAAATGCCCAGTAGGTGGAATCTGACCTAAAGCAAATGCTCAGTAGGTAATTCCTGACCTAGAGTAAATGCTCAGCAAGTAGTACCTGTCGTATATTAAATGCTCAGTAGGTAGTTCCTGACCCAGAAAAAATACGCAGTAGGTAGTACCTGACATAAAGCAAATGCTCAGTAGGTAGTACCTGACCCACAGTAAATGCTCAGTACCTAGTACCTGACCGAGAGTAAATGCCCAGTAGGTAGTACCTGTCCCAGAGTAAATACTCAGTAGGTAGTACCTGACCTAGAGTAAATGCTCCGTAGGTAGTTCCTAACCCAGAGTAAATAAATACTCAGTAGGTAGTAACTGACTTAAAGTAAATGCTCAATACGTCAGACCTGACCCAGAGTAAATGCTCAGTAGGCAGCATCTGACCTAGAGTAAATGCTCAATAGGTAGTACCTGACCTAGTGTGAATTCTCAGTAGGTTTGGCATGTTAATTACATGACAATTTAGCATATTCCAAATGGAATTACTTTCTTTTCTCAAAACATGCTTGTTTGCCTAGATTCCCCATCTCAATGGATGGTACACATCCACTCAGGGCTGTAATTTGGAATATGTAATTCTCATGAGATCCTTATACCCTATACATTATACCCTAGTCATACCTCAAATCTCACAGATATTTAATAGAAGTCTCCAGCTTCTCCTTATCACCTCCTTCTCTTTGCCCTCACTAATCTCTTTAGTCACCCAAATTTAGATAACCCTTCCCCCCTGTTAATTGACTTAAATTTATGGAATACCTATAGTAAAGTTTTAAATGCTGTCTCCTGTAATCCTTAACATAATCCAGTGAGTAGAGTACTTTTATTACTATTGAAGCAGCATCATTGTCTGGAGTAAATACCTGGGGTTCATCATTGCACTAAGAAGATTAAAAACACAGACACACAAAAGGAGTGAGTTTAGATCAGAGCTATAATAGGCAGAAGAAGGAGAAAAGAGAACAGCTCTCTCCCTTTTGAGAGAGAGAAGCTTTCAAAAGGAGAATCTGGCCTGAGCAGACTGCGGTAGATTTCACAGGCAGGCTTGAGGAGGCAGTGTCTGATTTATGTAGGGCCCACAGATTGCTTCCATAAGGTGTGACATTTACATAGCATTGTGGGAAGGCTGCTCGCCCCACCCTAATCTTATTATGCAAATAGGGTCTTTGCCTGGCCAGCACCTTATTGTTTTCTTCTTACCCTACACTTGGTTTGACAAAGAGAAGGGAAGATGGGGCCGCCATTTTAAACATGCCTAGTCCCAGGTAGCTATTTCCTATCGGCCCAACTGCCAGTGTTCACCTGTGCAAGCTTCCGGCTTGTTTGTCTATGACTGCAGCTCATTTATACAGTCTGCTCTTTATTAGAAAAGAAATTGATTTGGGGGTCGATTTTTGTTAAATGGAAAACTTCACTGAGGACCACCATACCCTCACTATCTGGCTAAGTAATTTCTTCTTAACTCATTTATCACTATCAGTTTTTTTAAGTAATTACAGCTCACAAGCTTTGATTAACTTTTAAGTAACTTTTTTAAGCTCGCCCAGAAATTAAGAGACAGAGCAGCCATTCACACAAGCCGATCTTCTTCCAGCCTTTTTTTCTGACCTTCCACGCTATACTCTGCCCCACTCTTCCCACCTGCAGATTATGGTAACTATAGTACATTCACCATGGCTGACTCCTTGATTACTTTATTTGTTCTTTTATTAACTCATTCACTTAATTTCCACTCATTCACATACAAGTACATTTAATGAGTGATTACTTTTGCCTGTTTCACATATTATATAACTCAGGTGAAATCAAGGCACTTAAGAAGCATACAGTTTAGTAACAGGTAAACATTAAAGTGAATTTACTCAAAACTTATATAATGCTAATAAATGCTAAGCCAGAATATGTATTTGAAATAGAATCTAATGATGGCTCTCAGTCTCTCCCATTGCAGAAATAATTTCCTTTCCCTAAAAGAGCCTTTTCTTCTCTGTCGAAAACATGTCATCTTTAAATTATCAGATATACAACTTCCTGTCATTTCTCAATCAGAATCCATAGTTCTCTCATTTGTTGTCTCATAAATGATACTTCATTATTCCTTAATTTATAGTAATTATTTTACATTACAATTCATTAGGTGGAATGTTTGGCATTCTTTAATTTCCTCAGGATTTTTAGTGGTACTTCATGCAGTTTAGAGGTAAATAAAAACAACACCTGTAAGGCCTCTGACATATTTTAAGTTTTTAATAAATGTTAACTATACAAGTATTTGTTTTACCTGTTAACATGTCTAAGCTCCTCAGGGAGCACTCTTATCTTCATTCACTAAAAATAAATACATAAATAAATGTTATGTACTATGTATAGGGCACTACAGTTTGCAGATGATGTGCATTAAACTTTAGAGCTCCAGACTCCCCCTTGGTGACTTGCCTGCATTCTATTCTGTTATTTTCTCCATCTGTTTTTCCTCTTCTCACATTAATGCTGCTAGATTGAAGGACACCACGGTTACCACAGAAGCTAGAAGTTTGTCAGTAATCCTTGTTTTCTTAAATTTATTCTCCACCTTCTTAAATCCATCAGAAAATCTTGTTGCTTCTGAAAAACTATATCTCAGGTCATCATTCAATTTCAGAAAACCTCCAAAACAATTAAAAGGAATGTTGTGGGCTGATATAAAAACATGTCTGAAATATATGATTAAGAAAATATCACCTTATTTCAAAATACTATGCCCAGTATTATCCACATTTGAGAGAATGTGTGAATTACACTTCTCTCACTTTTCCATCTTGATTACCACTGTCTTCATGTTTTTCACTAGCACTTCTTACATGATTGATTTCTCTCTCCCTTCCTCCACTGTGACCACTCTGCAATGGATTTGCCACCCAGTGGTAAGAGTTTCAAAATATATCTTTCAAAATGTTTCAAAATATAAATTTGACCATGTTCCTCCATTACTGTAAACTGTTCGATGTCTCCCATTGCATATGGAAAACAAAACAAAACAAAAGTCTTTCTGTCTTTGACTGTATTCCTCCTTCTAATGTATGCTCTGCTGTCCACTTCTTTCAGTTCTTTGAAGATGATAAGCTTACTGGTAATTTAAGAGCTTTTGTGCTTGCTGATAGAGCTTCCTGTAATGTCTTTGCTCCTCTTTAAATGCCTACTTCTTTTTTTCTTGCTTATCTAAGTGGTCACCAGTTCAGAGAAGCTTCTCTCATCACCCTGACTGAAGAAAGGAACACATTCCCACTCCCATCATCATCTATCGAAGGCTCCTATTTGTTACCTTATAGCACTTATTACAGTGGAAAAATTCAACTGATTCACTTTTGTTCCTTTTAAAATTATTTGTTTAGTTCAGGTATTCCCTGAAGCTGATCCTTCATCAAGCATGTAAATTCAAGTAGTTTATTTTGAATATTACCCCAGGAAACACCAGGTAGAAAGTGGAGAAGTGAAGGAAGGAAATGAATTCAGATACATTACTGGACAGACTATTATTAGGGGTAACGGAAGCTCAATCTGAAAGTGAAAGTCTAGGCAACAGTGTAACATGTGTGGGGTGAGAGAGCTGGGATATTTATGCACCAAATCCTAGCTCACTGATTAAGAGTTGATCACCAGTGATTCAAGGGCTAAGTGGATTCCAGCACTTTGTGACTGCCCAAAACATATCTCAAGCATATCATCATAGAGCTCGTGCTGGTCTGCTTGAGAATAATAAGCGGGGAGAAGAATTGGCACTGACTGATCTCTCTCTCTAGAACATAAGCTCTGTAAAGACACGGTAGACTTCCTGTCCAAGATGATACACCCAGGAACTTGGGACAGAGCAGGTGCTTGGCAGACTAAAATGAAGGAATGGACAATGGAGCTAAAGAATAAGTTGCATTTTTGTAATAAAGTGTTTAATTAGAGTAATGAAGTTGGTTTGAATTTGTAGATTATCTAGATCCTATTCACCAAAGAAGGTTCAGAATATTAAACTTTGTGATGTAATAACCAGAGCTAATTCTAGTACTAGTTTATTTATATTACAAATATGTAGTAGTCTCCCAGGACTGCTATATCAAAGTTTCACAAATGGGGTGGCTGAAAACAATAGAAATGTATTTCTCACAGTACTAGAGGCAAGAATTCTGAGCTCAAGGTGTCAGCAGAGCTGTGCTCCCTCTGAAACCTATACAAGAATCCTTCTTTGCCTCTTCCTAGCTTCCGATAGTTTGCTGGCAACCTTTCATGTCCCTTGACCAGCAGTTGTATAACTCCAATCTCTACCTTCACCTCCCCATGTGTGTGTCCTATAAGAACACCAGTCAGCCAGGCACGGTGGCTCAAGCCTGTAATCCCACCACTTTGGGAGGCCGAGGCGGGTGTATCACGAGGTCAAGATATCAAGACCATCCTGGTCAACATGGTGAAACCCCGTCTCTACTAAAGATACAAAAAATCAGCTGGGGATGGTGGCGCATGCCTGTAATCCCAGCTACTCAGGAGGCTGAGGCTGGAGAATTGCCTGAACCCAGAAGGCAGAGGTTGTGGTGAGCCAAGATCATGCCATTGCACTCCAGCCTGGGTAACAAGAGCGAAACTCTGTCTCAAAAAAAAAAAAAAAAAAAACCACCAGTCATGTTGAATTAGCGGTCTACCTACTCCTGAATGACATCTTCTTAACATAACTAATTACACCTGCCATGACCCTATTTCCAAATATGAGATGCTAGGGATTAGGATTTCAAAATATCTTTTTCTGACACAATTGAACCTATAACGATATCCTTGAAGGCAACCTCTAGAAAAGAGCATATTATGGAGTGAAAAATAGTGTTACTGTGTTCAAATCCCAAATCAGTTTTCAAAGTCAAACCAAAAAAGTATGTGTTCCATGAAAAGAAAAAAAAAGTGTTTTCAGGATTTTAAATGGTCTAGGTTCATAATATTGGTGTATGTTGGTCACATGTCTGCTTGCCAGTGGGCAGTCTGGTCTGGACAGTGAGTTCTGCTCCAAAGGGAAGGTACAGAGAACAAACATGTGGAAAGAGGCGAAAGATTTAAGGGTGACTGTTGGATCCCCTGTGATCTCATTAAGGAGACAACTCCAGGGCTTTCCCAGGGATAAAATAATTTTTTCTTCTTTACTCCTAAATTCTTACATGCTGCCCACTAGTACTGAGATTCTTCAATGATTGTATATTCTAGCAATCCTTTTCAAAACCATTGCTTCTGCTCACAATAATTTGCAGATAATTACTCCATGCTTGTAGTATTTATGAACTGTGGTGATGAGGATTATTAGATAAATAATTATTTGCTTTTGGATTTACTGCATACATCAGGTGTTTTTCTACCCTCAAATATAATTTCCATAAAATCTGGAACAATAAATGACTATTTTCTACTTAGTTGCTGAGAATCATTCTGTCACTCCATAGAACAGCTAAATATGTTTGACCATGCATCTCAATTTCTCTTAGAAATCAATGTGACACTTCAGATAAGAGATCCTCTTTGTAAAACAGACACAACTCCACTTAAAATGCCAAAGTCCATTCCTGTTCATAATTATTGGTGTAATTATTCCAATTTACCATTTAACCCAAGATTTTCAGGCAAATGCACTGTCTTTACTTCCCTAAATTAGCAACAGTAACAAACTATATAAACATGTGGTTATATAGGCAGAATGAGGTGATGAGTAAAATCAACTGTAGCTATGAGTCAGGAGATAGTTTCAGTAACTGTCTTTTATTCAGTCAGATGGCTACTAGCTTTTCTCATATATTTATTAATCTACATTTTATAAACCAAGTAGTAAAATTGATCTTTATTTCCATGATAAAAATACTCTGATATTTTATAAGCTGTGATATATTACAGTAATTCAAAAACAATACTTACATGAGAGATAAATAATACTATGTTTGAATTAAATTTTACAAGAAAATGAGTTGATTTAAAAAATCTTATTTATGAACTACTGAGTTTTAAAGATACAAAAGTTACAAAATAGTGGTAGAAGTTAGATAATTCTGAGTAAGAATATGCTGTACTGTTACATTTAAAAAGAAACATTTTTCTCCATTGTCTAGTGAAACATAGACTGGAGATTAATGGGCAGAGGGAGATGGGTGGAGAAGCTTCTCCTGTCTAAAATATACTGTTTTTCAGGATTTTTTTCTTATCCCTCTGCCTACTCTTATTTCAAATATTTTTTCCTCCATTCCTTTACAAAATTTATATCCTATGAAAAATATAATAAAAAATGAGAAATCTCATTTAGTCCTTGATCTTATAGATAACCACTGTAGTAGTTGGGTATATATTTTCCAGGATCAGGGAAGCATATGTGTCTATGAGAAATTTGGTGTGTTTTCTCTAGTTTTGTTTTTGTATATATTTTCTAAGATTTGGATTATTATAGAAATGCTATTTAAAATAATATTTTTCTATGTAACAATGCATCTTGACTCTCTTCCCATGTAGAGACTAAGAGGGATTTTCTAAGTTTGTCCTCCACTGAAAATATAATAAAACATTTAGATTATTATCCATGGCTTCTGAGATTATGTTACCATATCTGAACTTGCCACATTATGGAAATTAAGCACATAAGTTTTGCTTATACTTACGTGTTTGTTTCAAAGTGGGAGTTATTTGGAATCATTTCAAAATAACTTTCCTAGGAAGATACCATTTGCAGTGATGACTGGGAATCACAGTTGCCAATCAGAGCTCTATTATATCACCTCAAGCTTGTTTTATGTAACTCATTGATGAGGGAGCCAGCAGGGTGAAAAAGTAGGTTGAAAGAAACGAGAATCTGAGAAATGGGTTTTCCATAGTCTGTGGGAGAAACAAACAAACATACAAAGAAACAGACACTACTGAAATACGAATCAGGTTAATGTCTACAAGACAGTAAGACAAACAAACTTACACAATAAACCAACCATAACACTTTGGTAAAATCATAACATCTAATAAGTTTTACAGATCATAAATTTTCTGAGCCCTATGCTATTGTGCTCCATTCCTCTGAAGGTATAGATGAATCTTCGGTGTGGGCTTACAAGAAAATGATCTGGTAGTCAATGGAAAGGACTTATCATTATCCTTTTGCTTTTTCCCCTGTGTTTTGGATATTTTTCTTACTACCATTTACTGTAATTAATGTTTAATTTGTTTTTGTTAGTTATGATGTCTACATTTCTTGGTTAAGTTTGAGAACCACTGCTGTCACTTTTTTTTTTTTTTCTGAGACGTAGTCTCGCTCTTGTCAGCTAGGCTGGAGTGCAGTGGTGAGATCATGGCTCATAGCAACCACTGCCTCCCAGATTCAAGTGATTCCCCTACCTCAGCCTCTGAGTAGCTGGGACTACAGGTGCTTGCTACCATGCCAGGCTAATTTTTTCTGTATTTTTAGTAGAGACGAGGTTTCATCATGTTAGCCAGGATAGTCTCGATCTCTTGAGCTCGTGATCCAACTGTCTCAGCCTCCTAAAGTGCTGGCATTACAGGCATTAGCCACTGTACCTGACCTGTTGTCATAATTTTTTATTTCCAGAGGTTTCAGCCATGTCAAAGAACATTTGGCTAAAGTTTTCTTAAACCATAGCTTGATGATCTTTCATTTTAAATACAATGAATGTTAGAAAAAAAAAAAGTCCCACTTATGGAGGCTAGATTATTTCCAGTGTGTCATCATTTTAACTGATTATCAATAAACAGTATCATTGCTTTTAAATTTTGCACAACTACGCATTATTTGTTGCTCCAGTTGTTAAACATTGTTAAAAAAATGCCAAGTATTTATCAAAAATGTGTATTTTCACACTCTCAATGAGTCATAGATGCATTTTGTCTCTGTTTTGTTGTTATTGTGTGTGTGCCTTCACTAATATTGATACATTTGGTTCTCTTAAGGTCCCTAGTCATTAAGCCACTTGAGAAAGGAGAAGAACAAGAGATAAAGGTGATAAGTTCCAGAAAGTTCACAAAAAAATTAGAAACCAATACAAAACTATAAATCTAGGTAGTAAGGCATAGAGCTTTCCAGAGACATTGCAGGATTTTAGCTAGGAATTATAATAGTAAGACGTTATTTGAAATTTAGGAGAAAGTAAATGAAAAATAACCTCTCACTGAATGTAATTGCCTGAAGAATTTGAGGGGCTGAAGTTAAAACTGAAGGAGGAGAAAAAGAAAAATTACACTCTTTTTACAAATAAGTAAGTGTGAACTAGAGGAAAATATTCTAACTTTTGGTTCAAGGAAGGGACTGTTTTTGCTTAGGAAAATAATTAATGATATCAGTTAGAGGTCAAGTTCTATCAGGGCTGAGCTTTTTCCTGGAATTTTTTGAAGCAACAAAAACTCACATTGCAGCAGTTATAAGTGGACACTTTTTCACAGTGTATACCCCAAAACCGAGGAAATTTGGGTTACAATAGCATCATTATACTAAAACTATTGCTACTAAATAATAACTACTTTTATTGTATTTCCTTATTTACAGCAAAATAACTTAGGTCTTTATGTCTGAATAGAGTAAGAGTTACTTAGACTTTCCCCTTTTAACTCTACCAGTTTCTAGATTTTTAGAATAATTACAGCTACACATCAAAGAAGAACCCAGGAAGGTTTTCTAATTAGTGTCTGCTTTTTGCAGAAGCACTGTCATCTCCACCTGAACTGTTTTGGAAACCCTTTGAAGAAGGAGATTTTCTGTTTATCTTCCATACCCCATTCTTGTGTTTAAAAAAGCTCAACATCACCAAACTTTCCTCTATCAAACTCAAGTCTCTTGAGTATGTTTAAGGTCATTCTGAAGGACTGGAAAACACCAGTTATACACTTTCAAAATTAGTCTTCATAACCAAGGAGCTTCTACTTCCATTTTAATGCTATTTTCTTCTGTTTTTTGATTTGAAAGTCATGTGACAATCCTAGTTAAGAAGAGGGGACTTATTTGTACAAATTCAATATTCAATCTTTGTTCCCCTCTGATGTAGCTAAGAATCTTGCTTTATTTTCTAGATGTTCATGTAATTGTTGCAGTGATACCCATGAAACTTGTTTTATCCCCTGTACAAATTGATTAAAAACTAAATAATCTCTGCAAATTATGACATTTCCTCAGGAATGTAAACACTTCCTGTGGGACTATTAAAATATTTCTTTTTTTTTTTTTGTTTTTTTTTTTTTTTTTTATATTTTTTTTTGTGTGGGGGGGGGGGGGGTGGTCGGCCGGATGGGAGGGAAGGAGGACAGTAGGGAGGAAGGAAGGGATGAAGGAAGGAAGGAAGGGAGAAAGGGGGGAGGGAAG
>CAUYOR010053200.1:0-32783 GCA_963573925.1 Callimico goeldii | reverse complement strand
CGATCTCGGCTCACCGCAACCTCCGCCTCCTGGGTTCAGGCAATTCTCCCGCCTCAGCCTCCCGAGTAGCTGGGATTACAGGCACGCGCCACCATGCCCAGCTAATTTTTTGTATTTTTAGTAGAGACGGGGTTTCACCATGTTGACCAGGATGCTCTCGATCTCTTGACCTCGTGATCCACCCGCCTCAGCCTCCCAAAGTGCTGGGATTACAGGCTTGAGCCACCGCGCCCGGCAACAATAGCATTTCTCAAAGGGCTATACATAAATCTTCACATATATTTGTTGTTTTCCTTTTTCTGCAAGCATGATAAAGCACATGTATATTTTGTTTTATAATTAGTTTTAGTCTCCAGGAGAATTGATTGATGTATTTATTCTGTTTTAACAGAACATGCTGAATGTTTACTTAGGTATCAGACTCTTGACTAGTTGTTAAATTGTAAACTTAAATAAGATACGGTAATTTCCTTTTTTAAATTATTTCCCAACAAATGAAGTGAAAATTATTTTTAAGTGGGCTTTATTTCTCTGCCATCATAGTCTGTAAATTCAGTTTGTCAGAGAAACCTTGGCTAATTGACCAAGAATTTTCTCTGGTAAATCAAAGTGATTTGGGGTTATTTTACTTCTAAGGACATTCTTATTTTAAAGACAATTCCTAGCCCCAATGATACTCTCAGTGTATAGTCCTCTCCATCACTTCTTTCCAGCACAGGTTACAGAGCAGCCGTAGGGAGAAAAGCCAACGTGTTCCTTCATTTATTCTTCCACTTTCCTCCTCCACTTGCTCTTATTCTTCCTATTTATTGTGGACTGGGGAGCAGAAGAAAGAGGAGTGAAACAAGGACAAAATGTCAGAGTCTCTTTCTATGTCATCCTTGTGGTTAATGCACTTTCTGCCGGTGCTATGATTGGTAGCATTGCTGGGTTCTTGAGAGAAACTGAGAGACCCCCCCCTTCCTCTGAGAACCTCCCACTTCCCTGTCACTAACACTAATAGCACACTTTCTGTCTAACCATTTCCCTCCTCACTTTCCTCCCCAAGCAGGCATTTCTCTTGGATGGAGGGTTTTCAAGAGGATCTGGTTTCTACCATTCTCTACAGCATCACCACACTCAAACACAAACATCCTGAACCCACTGATGTGTGTAAGCACATGGATCCCTCAGCTCCCTCTGCTGTCCTTCTGCCTCTCATGGGCAACTCCAGGCAGCAACTACCTTCTGCAGAGCTCACCAGGAGAGAAGAAGGCATAAGGCTCTCTGCTCACACATGCCTCCGACCTCTGGGAAAACATGTCAGGATCTTTCTATCAGGAACCCCTTTTAATGCCTGCTGCAATCCTAAGCAGACCTCCCTGACTCTGCTACCCACCAAGCCTCATCCAAGAAGTGAGATGCCAGCCAGCCCTTTATTACCCAAGACACAAGAACTTAAGTGTCTCCACCCCTTCCTTGTATGACTTCAAGTGAGTAAGATGAAGTCCTTTCCACTTTCTCTCCATAGGAAAGAGAGAGAATCACCATCATAGTGTTTCTACTCAAATGAATTTTATTTTTCCTTTATTTTTTTTAAATGGATAGAGTCTTGCTCTGTTGATCAGGCTGGAGTGCAGTGGTACGATTGTAGCTCACTGCAGCCTCCAACTCTTGAACTCAAGTGATCATTTTGCCTTGGCCTCCCCAGTAGCCATTAGTATAGGGGCTTTTTGGCAAGATCCGTATAGATATGTCCAGCACTTACCTTCAGACTGTGCATTTCCTTAGCCCTCCCTACTACCATTGTTTTCAACCTGCAGGTTTTAGCTAAAATTCTAAGACAAAATGAAAACTCTCATTTCACATCCTACTATAAAACAATTTAAGACTTAATTGTATGTTATTCTAATATAAAACTCAGTTCTACATGTAAGTATAATAATTTATAAGTGAAAATTGAACTTTGGAGACAACTTTGAAGAAGTGAATGAAGAAAAATGAATATATTATTTCCAGTAATTTCTATGTACAAAAATATTTTAAAAAAATCAGCATCTATCATGTCA
Source organism: Callimico goeldii (assembly GCA_963573925.1). Classification (NCBI taxonomy): domain Eukaryota; kingdom Metazoa; phylum Chordata; class Mammalia; order Primates; family Cebidae; genus Callimico; species Callimico goeldii. Next base: position 30,735 of record CAUYOR010053200.1, on the reverse strand, counting down.
AAGAAATTCCATATAGAACTGTAAATCCTTGTCAAATAGGCATCTCATACATTTTTATTATTATTTCCTTTACCTCACATCTCAAAAGCTCTCCCGTTCTTCTTCATTACTTAAGCCAATTGTTTTTCTCCCTTCCCCAAAGTTCAGCTTTAGTAAGGACTTGGTCTCCCCAAAGCCCTCCATTCTTGTTCCTGCTAAAGGCAAACCCACTGTTCAATTGTGTCTTAAGAGAACTTTGCTAATCACTATGTGGAATAACAAAACCATTCAATTACAATGGTTACAGACAAAATCCTAAGCTTCTCTGACAGCACAAGTCTTAACTGTAATGTATTTGAACCAGTCCTTAGAACTCTAGCCTCTATCTTTATCCCAAAAATGAACCTCATGCAAAACAGCAGTGACAAAACACACAACAAAAGCAAAGCAAACAATAGAAAGACATCCTTTTTATCCTAAATTATCTTAAGGGAAGAGCATAGTCCATGTGCAGCCTTCCATGAACTCGGCAGAATGCAGAGGAGTAGTTCAAACTTCAGAGTGGGTCAGCCCTGTTAATTCCAGATTAGGTAAACTTGGGCAAATTGTCTAACCATTTGAGTCCCTGCCTTCCTTGATCATGAAAATGGGAAGGATATTCATCACTCAGGTTGTTGTGAGAATTAAATCAGATAACAAGTAGAAGTCCTAGATCATAGTATGTTTTGGTTACTGACAAAACTCCCAATAAAAATTAGACCGTTCCTCACTTTAAGAGAAATGCAATTAAGATATGACAAAGGTGCCCACTCACCATGTCCATTTCTGCACAGCTCCAGACCAATTGTCTCCTAGTTCTTCCTGTTAGGAAGAACCCTCTTCACATTCCAGCAAGCCAGGAGAGAATCTTGGGTCTGTTCCTGGGGCAGTTGGGGTGGATTTGTAAAGAGGAACAAAGAGATATTGAACCAGAAATCTGATTTGGAGCCCTGTTTCTGCTGATTCCCAACATTATGTGGGAAGGTAAGCTGATTCAGATATTCTTGGTGCACAAGAGTGCTCATGGCAGTGTTGATCATCGAAACAAAATATGGAAAAGACCAATAGTCGATCAATGCCAGAATAAACAAATTTTGTTATATTCATATAATGTAGTATGGGACATCAGGGAAATGAAAGAACTAGATCTCTATTATTTATTTGAATGTTGTAATTAAACTATTGAATGAAAGAGGCAAGGAAAAAACCATACAGTTGATTCCCTTTAGTAGGTTAATATCAAACAGTTTTCAAAAAGGGATTGCACAAATTTAAACTCCCTTGAGCAGTGGATAAGGGATATCATTTCTCCACACCCTAAAAAAGCTACTTTGTAATATTTGGGACACCAATCATTGTCAGTTGTACATAAAGCAAATATCTTCTACTTTGAAGCTTGTCATTTCATTCCTTTTGTGGTGTCTTTTTGATACACAAAAGTTCTTGGGTTTAATGAGCTCATTTATTAATCCTAGCCTTTATGGTTTTACTTTTGCTCACAAAGAAGAGTAGATTTTTCTTTGTTATTTAATACAAAATAATTGCTGTCATTATTCTTTTTTGTCATTCAAATTATCAAACTTCTTTAGTGGGAGCTCTGTCCAGCACGATCTTGTGATTTTTTTTTTTGTTTGCCAATCTTATGTGTGAAAAATGATACCCATGTAGTTTTAATTAATGTATCTTTTTTATTCAGAGTGAAGCTGAATATTTTTTCATGTTTAAGGACCATTTGTGTATTTTTTTTCTATCATCCATCTGGTTATGTTTTCTTGCCATTTATTAATTGCTTTAGTCTTTTCTTTCTTAGTTTTAAAAAATAATATATTACAGAGATTAACCCTCTATCTGTGATACAAGTTTTAAATTGCAACAACAACAAAAAAAAAAATTCTTGGTTTTGTCATTTGCTTGTATTTTGCATATGGTTTGGTTTTACTTTAGTCGTTGCTACTAAACAACTTGTTCATTTGTTTTTTATAGTTGCGTTTAGAACCTTTTTAAATATCGCATCTAGCTTTTGAGTTGTTTGAAAGGTACTCCATATATCTAGGTTATTACAGAGTTTATTCTGTATGTGGTATGAGTTACAGGTTCAATTTTCACCTTTTCTCCAAATGGCTACCAACTGTATTAACACTATTTATTTAAAAGTCTATTTTTCTGAGGGATTTAATTCCTTTATCATAAACTTAATATCCATGAGAACCTGCTTTTCTATTGATCTTTCTATCCATTTATTTTCATTACATAGTGTTTTGTTTATAAAAGTTTTCATTTGTATTTTCGTAACTGGCCTTAGGTATTCTTGCATGTTTCATTTTCCGCATGAACTTTAGAATAAAGCTTACTAATTTTAGGGAAAAAATAACTTGTTGGATATATATATATATATATGCGTGTATATATGTATATATATGTGTATATATATGTGTATATATGTGTGTATGTATATGTACACACATATATACACATATATATACACACATATACACACACACACATAGCTATATATCCATACCTGTCTATATTACAGATATTATATCTATATGTATACACATGCATATATATTTATATATGTACATTTTTACATCTTTCAAACCTACTTTTGTGTCTTTCATGTGTGTTTTCAAGGACTCCTTAAGCAGATTTTCCCACCATTGAGTTTATTTCTAATTATTTTGTCCTGTTGTTATTGTAAATACAACATACTCTTCCATTGTATATTTTAACTGGTTACTATTAATAAATATAAAAGTTATTATAGATGTTGGATGCTAATTTCATATCTTGGTCCTTTACTATATTTGTAGGGTCCAGCCCTACAGGGTTCTGTGAGCCCCTCCCTGCTGTGGAGACAGAAAATTGTCGAAATAAAAGACAAAAGACACAGAGATAGAGAAAAGAGAGTTTGGGCCCAGGGGTCCACTGCCAACCAAAGCACAGAGTCTAGCAGTGGCCTGGAATGCCTGGACGCTCTCACTTTTATATTGAGTTGCAAATCTGGGGGCAGGGCAGGTAGGGCGTGGCCAAGGCTTTCAGGTCGCGGAGATGAGGTAAGGAGCATAATGTGTCAGCATTTCCATACTAGAACAGAGACATTAAGATTTATATTACTCTTACTGATTATGTCTTCTAAGAAAAAAGGACCCGGGTACAGAAGTGGAACATGAAAGTACACGTGGGATGGGACCACTGAAGCACAGCAGCCATAGAGACAATTAAGCCCCCGGATGTCTGTGGGCCTCCCTGACAGCTGTCAGGCCTTATCACAAGAGCTTGGAGGAGGTGGAGTTTTCACCTAGCTCCCCCTGAGGAAGGAGACCTCTCGGCCATTTTGGATGACTCCTTCCCTAGTCGGCTCAACAGCGGGCACTTTCCCAGTGCTGGCATTGAGGTTCAGCTGAGGCGCCCTCCAGCAGCCCTTAAACGGGTGTGACAGAGGGCTTAAAGCATCTTGCCTTAGGGTCATTCATTTCACAATTTTGCCCCAGGTTCACAATTCCTACCCGAGAGGCATTAGTAGAATAGTTAAGATCACCTATGAATAACTCAGATCACCTATGTATATAACCACAGTTATATTTCTAGTTACTTTCTTCTTCATTATTTATACGGAAATAGGCTGAGGCTTTTGGCTCCTGCCTCAGCACTTATGGGATCTCCCCCCACATATATTCTTTTGTTGTTTAATAAACTTTAACATTAATCTTGTTGAGCTTTTCAGATATAGCATCGTGTTATGTTTAAACGTAGATACTTTAACTTCTTCTGTTCCAATTCATAAGACTAAATATTGTCTCTTGCCATGTTGCATTAATCAATACCTCCAATATAATAGCAAAAAGTAACAGAGAAAGTGATTATTCTTTCCATGTTTTTATTTAGAAGAATTGTATTCCGTTTTTTTTTGTTTTGTTTTGTTTTTTTTTCAATTTTTTTCCCCATCTGCTTCACTTGAAGATTGAGATGTATCATGTTAAAAAATTGTCCATCATTTTCTATAAATAAGCGTTACTATCAGGAAGAGTGGTTGGATTTTGTTGAAGGGGTTTTCAGCCTCTATAACGATGATATAATAATTTTTCTCCTTAGATATCTTAGCAGAATGAGTTACACTAGTGTAACTATTAATATTGAACTATTCTTATAATCCTGCAATAAACATCACTCAACTGTGATTTTTAATGTGCTGTTGTATTCTCTTTGCTAATTGTATTTGTTAAGATTCAACCAAAAAAGGTGTATATGTGAGTGTATATATATATATATATATATATATATATTTATATATACACACATAAATACACATACACACATGCATATACACAGATAGATGATAGATAAATAGGTAGATAACAAGGAATTGATATGTGCAGTTTTGTGGGTTGGCAAGGAAAGTCAAAATGTGTAGGGCAGGCAGTCAGGAAGGGGAAATCATAAGTAAGGTGAAACCTCATACACATGGCTATTTAGATTCTTTGAGCTCTGAGAAGGTCTAATCCCTCTTTCAAAGAACTTGCCTGATTAGGTCAGTCCCATCTAGTAGTATCTCTCTGTTTACTATAACCAATAAGGGGCTTAAGTCACATATGTAAATTCTTTCTCAGTAACACCTAGATTAATGCTTCATTTGAAAACTGATAAACACAGTTCATCCTAACCAAGGTAATATTACAGAATTTTTGAGTTGATATTCCTAAGCAAAATTGTCCTATAATTATTTGTGTAATCTTTCTCAGCTTTAAGTGTCAATATAAACCTTGGTTGATAATATAATTGAAAAATTATTTGTGTTTCTAAGCTCTCTATGTGTCTATTATTGGTGTATAGGAATGTTTATGACTTTTACACATGATTTTGTATCCTGAGACTTTGCTGAAGTTGCTTATTAGTTTAAGGAGATTTTGGGCTGAGACGATGCGTTTCCTAAATATATGATCATGTCCTCTGCAAACAGAGACAATTTGACTTCCTCTCTTCCTGTTTGCGTATTCTCTATTTCTTTTTCTTGCCTGATTGCCCTGGCCAGAACTTCCAATACTATGTTGAATAGATATGGTGAGAGAGGGCCTCTTTTTCTTGAGCTAGTTTTCAAAAAGAATGCTTTTAGCTTTTGCCGGTTCAGTATGATATTGGCTGTGGGTTTATAAAAAAATAGCTCTTATTATTTCGAGATACTTTCCATCAATATCTAGTTTACTGAGAGTTTTTAGCATGAAGAGGTGTTGAATTTTATCAAAGGTCTTTTCTGCATCTATTGAGATAATCATGTAGCATTGTCATTGGTTCTATTTACGTGACAAACTACGTTTATTGATTTACATATGTTGAACGAGGCTTGCATCCCAGGGATGAGGCTGACTTGATCATGGTGGATAAGCTATTCCACGTGCTGCTGGATTTGGTTTGCCAGTATTTTGTTGAGAATTTTTGCATCAATGTTCATCAGGGATACTGGTCTAAAGTTTTCTTTTTTTGTTGTGTCTCTGCCAGGTTTTCATATCAGGATGATGCTTGCCTCATAAATCGAGTTAGAGTTAGGAAGGAATCCTCTTTGTTCTATTGTTTGGAATAATTTCAGAAGGAATGGTACCAGCTCCCCTTTGTAGCTCTGGTAGAATTCAGCTATGAATCCATCTGGTCCTGGGCTTTTTTTGCTAGTAGGCTATTAATTACTGTCATAATTTCAGAACTTGTTATTGGTCCATTCAGGGATTCAACTTCTTTCTGGTTTAGTCTTGAAAGGGTGTATGTGTCTAGGAATTTATCCATTTATTCTAGATTTTATAGTTTACTTGTGTAGAGGTGTTTATAGTATTCTCTGATGGTAGTTCATATTTATGTGGGGTCAATTGTGATCTCCCCTTTACAATTTTTTGTGTCTATTAGATTCTTCACATTTTTCTTCCTTATTAATCTGGCAAGCAGTCTATCTATTTTGTTACTCTTTTCAAATAATTAGCTTCTGGATTCATTAATTTTTTTGAAGGGATTTTTGTGTCACTATCTCCTTCAGTTCTGCTCTTATCTTAGTTATTTCTTGTTTTCTGCTACCTTTTGAATTTGTTTGCTCTTGCTTCTCTTGTTCATTTAATTGTGATGTTAGGGTATCAATTTCAGATCTTTTCTGCTATCTTCTGTGGGAATTTAGTGCTATAAATTTCCCTCTAAACACTGCTTTACCTATGCCCCAGAGATTCAGGTACATTGTGTCTTTGTTCTCACTGGTTTCAAAGAACTTATTTACTTCTGCCTTAATTTTATTATTTACCCAGTAGTCATTCAGGATTAGGTTGTTCAGTTTCCATGTAGTTGTGTCAGTTTGAGTGAGTTTCTTAATCCTCAGTTCTAATTTGATTGCCTTGTTGTCTGAGAGACTGTTTGTTAAGATTTCCATTCTTTTGCATTTGGTGAGGAGTGTCTTCCTTCCAATTATGCAGTCAATTTTAGAATAAGTGTGATGTGGTGCTAAGAAGAATGCATATTATGTTGATTTGGGGTGGAAAGTTCTGTAGATGTCTATTAGGTCCACTTGGTCCAGAGCTGAGTTCAAGTCCTGAACATCCTTTGTTAATTTTCTTTCTTGTTAATCTGTCTAATATTGACAGTGGGGTGTAAAGTCTCCCACTTTTCTTGTGTGGGATTCTAAGTCTCTTTGTAAGGTTTCTAAGAACTTGCTTTATGAACCTGCATGCTCCCGTATTGGGTGCATATATATTTAATATAGTTAGCTCTTCTTGTTACATTGATCCTTTTACCATTATGTAATGCGCATCTTTGTCTTTTTTGATCTTTGTTGATTTAAAGTCCATTTTATCAGAGACTAGGATTGCAACCCCTGCTTTTTTTTTTTTTTTTGCCTTCCTTTTGCTTGATAATTCTTCCTCCATCCCTTTATTTCGAGCCTATGTGTGTCTTTGCACATGAGATGGGTCTCCTGAATACAGCACACCGATGGGTCTTGATTCTTTATCCAATTTGCCACTCTGTGCCTTTTAGTTGGGTCATTTAACCATCTACATTTAAGGTTAATATTTTTATGTGTGAATTTGAACCTGTCATTATAATGCTATCTGGTTATTTTGCCCATTAGTGGATGCAGTTTCTTCATAGTGTCAATAGTCTTTACAATTTGGTATGTTTTTACAGTGGCTGGTACTGGTTTTTCCTTTCCATACTTAGTGCTTCCTTCAGGAGCTCTTGTAAGGCAGGCTTGATGGTGACAAAATCTCTCAGCATTTGCTTGTTTGTAAAGGATGTTTTTTTCTTTTTGATTATGAAGCTTAGTTTGGCTGGATATGAAATTCTGGGTTGAAAATTATTTTATTTAAGAACGTTGAATATTGACCCTCTCTTCTTGTTTGTAGGGTTTCTACAAAGAGATCTCTTGTTATTCTGATGGGCTTCCATTTGTGGGTAACCTAACTATTCTCTGTGAATGCCCTTAACATTTTTTCCTTCATTTCAATCTTGGTGAATCTGACAATTATGTGTCTTGAGGCTGCTCTTCTCAAAGAGTATCTTTGTGGTGTTCTCTGTATTTCCGGAATTTGAATGTTGGCCTGTCTTGCTGGACTGGGGAAGTTCTCCTAGATAATATCCTGAAGAGAGTTTTCCAATTTGATTTCATTCTCCTTGTCACTTTCAGGTACACCAATCATAGGTTTTGTCTTTTCATATATTTTCCATTTCTTGGAGGCTTTGTTTGTTCCTTTTTATTCTTTTTTCTCTACTCTTGTCTGCATGCTTTATTTCATTAAGTTGATCTTCAATTTCTGATATCCTTTCTTCCACTTGATTGATTCAGTTATTAATATTTCTGTATGCTTCACGAAGTTCTCTTGCTGTGTTTTTTACCTCCATTGGATTGTTTATGTTCTCTGAACTGGTTATTCTAGTTAGCAATTCCTCTAACCTTTTTTCAAGGTTTATAACTTCCTTGCATTGCATTAGAACATACTCCTTTAGCTGGGGGAATTATTCTTTATCCAATTCTGAAACCTACTTTTGCATATTTGTCAAATGCATTCTCCATCCAGTTTTGTACCCTTGCTGGCCAGGAGTTGTGATCCTTTGGGGTGAAGAGGCATTCTGGTTTTTGGAATTTTCGGTCTTTTCACACTGGTTTTTCTTCATCTTCATGGATTTATCTACCTTTGTTCTTTGATGTTGGTGACCTTCAGATGAAGTTTTTGTGTGGATGTCCTTTTTGTTGATGTTAATGTTATTACTTCTTGTTTGTTAGTTTTTCTTCTAACGGTCAGGTCCCCCTGTGCTGCAGGTCTGCTAGAGATGCTGGAGGTCCACTTCAGACACTGTTAGCCAGAGTATCACCAGCAGAGACTGCAGAATAGCAAAGACTGCTGCCTGTTCCTTCCTCTAGAAGATTTGTCCCAGATAGGCACCCACCAGATGCCAGCTGTATGAGGTGTCTGTCGACCCCTACTGGGAGATGTCTCCTTGTAAGGAGGCATGGGGGTCAGGGACCCGCTGGCAGGCAGGAACATTTAGTCTGATGAAGCTGAGTCCAAGGCCGCCCCTTCCCCTAGGTGCTCTTTCCCAGGAGATGGGAGTTTTATTTATAATCCCCTGACTGGGGCTGCTGCCTTTCTTTCAGAGATGCCCTGCCCAGAGAGGAGGAATCTAGAAAGTCAGTCTTGCTACAGTGGCTTTGCTGAGCTGCAGTGGGTTTTGCCCAGTTCAAACCTCCTGGTTACTTTGTTTACACTGTGAGGTGAAAAGCACCTATTCAAGCCTCAGTAATTGTGGATGCCCATCCCTGCACCAAGCTCAAGCATCCCAGGTCAACTTCAGACTGCTGTGCTGGCAAGGAGAATTTCAAGCCAGTGGATCTTAGCTTGCTTAGTTCTGTGGGTGTGGGATCTGCTGAGCAAGACCATTTTGCTCCCTGGCTTCAGCATCCCCTTTCCAGAGTGAACGGTTCTGTCTTGCTGGCATTCCAGGTACCACTAAGGTATGAAAAAAACTCTGCAGCTAGCCCTGTGTCTGCCAAAATGGCCACCCAGTTTTGTGCTTGAAACCCAGTGCCCTGGTGGTGTAGGCACCTGAGGGAATCTCCTGGTCTGCAGGCTGCATGGGAAAAACATAGTATCTGGGCCAGAATGCACTGTCCCTCATGGCATGGTTTCTCATGGCTTCCCTTTGGTAGAGGAGGAAACTCCCCAACCCCTTGCACTTCCCAGGTGAGGCAACACCCCACCCTGCTTCTGCTCACCCTCCCTGGGTTGTACCGACTGTCTAATCAGTCCCACTGAGATGAGCCAGGTACCTCAGTTGGAAATGCAGAAATCACCCACCTTCTGCATTGATCTCTGGGAGCTGCAGACTGGAGCTGTTTCTATTTGGCCATCTTGCCAGCAATGATACTTTCATAATACTTTAAACTTTACATTACTTCTAATACATTAAAGTTATTCTTATTGTAATTGAGATCAAATTATAATTTGCCCTGTGAAAAACTTATTTTTTCTTATTAATTTTTTAATCATTATAAGTTTAAAGTAAAGTAAATTACATCTTATCTGGGGCTTATTAGTAATTGTCACACCCTGTTTTATTTCTTGCAAACAATTTTTCCATACATTCTTTAGATTCTTAAAATTTTATTAACAATGCACAATTTTAAAATAATGGAAAGCCCTAACTCACATTTTCATTTGCGTTATTGAGTTTATATAGTTTATCCTCTTAATACCAGTCTGATGTAGCTAATTGTTTAAGTTGGTAACAACAGGTTTTATTGGGCTTCTCCACCTTTTAATTATAATCACAACGAAACCTGCATAGCTTTCACCTCCAAACTGAGTTTTTATCTCATCATAGAGAATTGTCAGGAAGCCATTATGCTTAAAATATAATTATTCTTTAATGAATAAGATTCCAACAGTCAACTATGATTGTGAGACTTGAAGTAACTATGCTAATGAAACTTTTAGCTTGAATTTTTCAGAAGCATAAAAGCTTCCACGAGATTCATTTGAATTTTTTTCTCTTTTAATTATCTTCATTTATAAATGAAGGACTGACAGAATGTAAAAAAGAAAAAATTATATTTTTAAGGACAATCAAAATAAAGCACCCTCTCTTCTCAATGAGGTAATTTTTCAAGCAAAATAAGCTATTATATGGTAATTACCAAAAGAGCAGGAGACAAATAGTAAATCTTGGAATAAGGAAGGTTTTTGAAGCATTTGATTAATGCAGATTTTTTTAGAAAGAATAAGATAATAGTTCATGAATTTACATGAGTATTACTCTCTTATATATCATCAGTAGACAAGATGACAGCTATTTGGAGATACATACATGTATACATATGACAATCTGAATAGGGACAGGCGAAGAGAATACCTGTTCTGAATGTAGACCCATTCATGTGAATACTACTGTAATATGTATTTGAAATCTAATTTAAATTCTAATTTCAGGCAGTTTTACAGATAAGCATGAGTTATCACTCATTAATTTTAGGAAACAGAACTACAATGGACTTTGCTTATTGATCTTGAACTTTTATGTCATTTTAGAGCCATTATGAAAGCAGTATAATTAAAATATCTGAAGTAAACTACTATCATACATTGATAATAACTACACACTTTAAAATTCTGTAAGTTTTCTAAGCAATAATATAAAAACACAAATAAAAGGTAAAGTATGAAATAAGAATACTTTTCAATAGGAGAAATTGTAAAACTAGTTTGTTTTAACAAATGTTTTCAAAGGGGAGTTTATATCCTTAAGTTTTATTGGTTTCACTAAGGCTCAGTGAAACAAATGTAATTTTAAAAAGGGAAGTTGTTTTTGTTTTTTTTTGTTTGTTTGTTTTTTTGAGATGGAGTCTTGTTCTGTCACCCAAGCTGGAGTGCAGTGGCCTCAGCTCACTGCAACCTCAGCCTCCTGGGTTCAAATAATTTTCCTGCCTCAGCCTCCTGAGTAGCTGGGATTACAGGCAGGCACCACCATGACCAGCTAATTTTTGTATTTCTAGTAGAGATGGGGTCTCTACTTAAAATGGTAGTCAGGCTGGTTTCAAACACCTGATTTCATAATCTGCCTGCTTCAGCCTCTCAAAGTGCTGGAATTACAGGTGTGAGCTACCGCGCCTGGCCTTAAAAAGAGAAGGTTTAAATTATTCTAGATGTTTCTATGTAAACAATCTGAGGCCCATTAGAAGAAAATTACACATTTTATCTATTTCAATCATCTTTACACAAAAGGAATTACATGATTGAAAATACCACTTATAATATTGCTTGCAGGTTGTTTATTTTAGAATAAAAAATAGGAAACCTCATCTTTTGGAGAACATTGACCATGTTAAGTAGCCTCATATCTCTCCATCTCCAAAACAGGAATTAGTTAATGCCGCTGTTTCCACAAACATCCTTCCTAGTAATGAATCGACCAGTTCAATAATTTTACTTAAGCATTTTTTTTCCTGCTGCCTACATTTTTACATCAGTTGCTTCAGTGTTTTATATATATACTAAAGGTTTTTATTTGATTAATTTATCCTGGTAGTTACTATATCACTAACACCATTTTTTATATGTCGATGAAAATTGTATTTTCAGATAATCTTCTCAAAGCCAAATAAATTCTCTACTTTAATAGAAAAAAAAGGCAAGCAAAAGAAGAAAAGGAAGAGGAGAGAAAAAAGAAAGTAAATCCTACTTATTTGAGGTTTCTGGCATTCGACTACATTGACTCGTATCTTCCCCTCTACAATTACTCCAGTCATGAAGCTGTTGCTTTAGGTGATTACTATATCCATGCTAGTAACTCATTCCACACCTTGCCCTCTTGGTTTCTGGCCTTTATCATCTCGTCCAGTAATTCCTCCACTCCAGTACAGCTACCTATGCTCAAGACTACATCCAAGACCATTAGTCACAAACAACATTATTACTTATAAAATCCTTTTGAACATCCTATTCTAAAAACACATCTCCTATATTTCTGGTTTGTAGCTCTGCTTTTTTTCTGCTTTAAATCTTGGACTTAATTATGTCAGAGGGATTTGAACCAGAGCTCCATTGTAAATCGGGGCTGGGTAAAACAAGGCCGAGACCTACTGGGCTGCATTCCCAGGAAGTCAAGGGACTTTTATTCGCAAGATGAGATAGGAGGTCAGCACAAGATACGGGTCACAAAGACCTTGTTGACAAAACAGGTTGCTGAAAAGAAGCCAGCCAAAACCCACCAAAAACTCAGATGGCAACAAGAGTGAACTCTGGTCCCCCCTGCTCATTATATGCTAATTATAATGCATTAGCATGAAAAAAGACACTCCCACCAAGGCCTTGACAGATTGCAAATGCCATGGAAACATTGGGAAGTTACTATTATGGTGGAAAAAAGAGAGGAACCCTCAGTTCTGGGAACTGAGGTTTTTGTGCATGCTTTCCTGGAAAACTCATGAATAATGTACTGCTTGTATAGCATATAATTAAGAAATAACCATAAAAATAGGCAACCATCAGTCCTCAGGGCTGCTGTGTCTATGGAGTAGCCATTATTTTATTCCTTTACTTTCCTAATAAACTTGCTTTCACTTTTACAAATTACAAATGTTGCTGACACTTACCCTGTAATCCTACCACACTTCTTTAGTGAGATCAGTTTTTCATGTTTAAAAATATTTATTTCATATGGTATTCTCTCATACTATCAATATTTATGCATGCATTTTCAAACTCGATTGATTGTTCCATTTCCTTAAGAAAATAAGCCATCAGACAAAAACCCAATTACCTTCATGCAGCAGATCTATAATTTATCTGTATTTTTTTCACCTTTTGTATTGTCAAGTAAAAAAAATCTGACTTAGGTAAAGACAGGCTTTATTTAAAAGGGATTATTATGATAAGTGAAGGGAGACTATTGTAAGAGCCGGACTGCTCAGGCCATGAGATCTGCAAGCATCTAAAAAGTCAGGCAGAATAGAATTTTCTTTAATAAGGGTTAGAAAAAAGTTTGGAAATAACTAGGTGTGAGGGAGCGGGCATGATTGCCATTGGACAGTTGCTCAAGGGATGTCTTCTCTTTGGGTTCGCTAATTCTTATGAGTGACCAGCACAGAAGGGTTGTTTGTCGGCTCAGGCTGAGGATAGGTCAAAATCAGTAGAAAAGCAAATTTAGTCAAATCAACTAATAAGCAGTTTATTTTAATTGATTAAGAGAGACAAATAGCTCAACTAATCTTTTATGAGACAAATAGGAATTCAGATGGTCTGGGTCTGGCCTTATCATAGGTAAACAAGAGTGACATGATAAGTCTTATTTAAGTTATATGGGGATGGGTTGTTTCTTGCATCTTAAGAATGCATTTTAAGCAATGCATTTTAAGCCATCGCCAAAATGCAAAAGCATCAAGGATTTTTTTAACCATCGTTGTTTTCCAGTAGCATAGGACTCCCATAAAGTTCAACACTGTCAGTTATATTTGCACCTATTAGTCTAGAAGTGTCTTTAACTCATTAGCTTGTGCTCTTATCTCCATTCTGTTTCTATCTACTAAAGAGTCCTTTGATTATGTTTTCTCTCCTTCTTCATGAAGATCTCCCTTCCTACTATATTGTTTCTGTAAACTTACAGTTATGTCCACATATATCCGATCTGAAAATAAGTCAAGGCAAACAAACAAACTCCTCATCTCTCTGGCTACATCCGTATTTCTCTTCTTCCCTGATCATGCACAGTACCTACATCAACTCATACTCAATAGTGGACACGCTATGATATAGAATTTGTCCTTGTTCTTCTCCTGAAATACGTACTGACCTCCACGTCACCATTTCCAATGGATATTTTCATTTCCTCATCTTTCCATAACTCTCAGCAGGATTGGACATGGGTGACCACTTCTTTTATTTTGCAATACTGTTTATCTCACCTTGCAGTTTATCACACTTTCATATATATTCTCCAGCACCTCACTGGAAGTTATTTTTCCATTTTCATGGTTAACTCCTTCTCTTCTACACAATTTCCAAATACTACAGTCTTCAGGAATTTTTCTAGACTCTTTTTCACCGACTAATTGCTCCTTCTGTGACCTCGTCCATTCTCAAGGTTTTAAATGCTTTCTGAATCCCATTGATTTCAAATTTGTACTTTCAATCAAGATGTCTTCTGAGAGCTCCAGACTCATAAATACAAATTCCAAATCGGCATCTCTATTTGGATATCAGAGGTTAAGACAACTTATTCAACAATGTGACCCAGTTGTGCTGCTACTGCTAAGAGCTTTCAGATATCTTGACTACCATTGTGCCGCCACAGGCTTCAAAGAATGAGAGATGATATTCAAAATCATTGTAACGCTTAATTTATAAAAATATTGTCAATGACCATAAGTAGAAGGTCATGAAAGGCATCCCCGATTCTACTCTCTTAACCCTCAGTTGAGAGAGCTATGCTACATACTCTGCCATGGAATGCCTGCTGTGTGATTCTATTCATCTAGTCAAGCAGGGTGTCCTAAAAAAAAGAATCTAGCATGAGAACTAAAAGTTATCAGGAAATTAATGATTTGTCACTGCCTCCATTAAACTGTGGCATGCCCAAATTTTTATCAAAAATTACACTTTCTTTTTCCTTTTCCTAATTACATCATCAGAGTCAGGTAAGCAGGTGTGTTTGTTTTTCTGACACTAAAGATTTCTAATACTAGGATTTGCAAATTTTAGACACTGTGAACGCTGAAAATCTGAGAAAAGCCTCAGCTAATTTAGAAAGTTTATTGTGCCAAAGTTGAGAATGTGTGTTCATGACGCAGCCTCAGGTGGTCCTGACAGCATGTGCCCAAGGTGGTCAGAGCACAGTTTGGTTTTATGTATTCTGGGGTGACATGAAACATCAATCAACATATGCAAGATGAACATTTATTCCATTGGGAAGGTAAAGGTGGGAAGACTTGAAGTGGGGAGGGGACTTCCACGTCATAGGTAGATAAGTGACCAATAGTTCCATTCTTTTGAGTTTCTGATTAGCCTTACCAAAGGAGGCAATCAGATATGCATTTTTCTCAGTGAGCAGAGGGATGACTTTGAATAGAATGGAAGGCAGGTTTACCCTAAGCAGTTTCCAGCTTGACTTATCCCTTTACCTTAGAGACTTGGGGCCCCAATATTTGTTTTCCTTTATTTATTTATTTAATACTTTAATTGTTTAAATAAATAATTTATCTATTTCCGATTTATTTTTATTTCACAACATGTGCTCCTAGATGTAATTTTCTTTGATATTATTGTCTAATATCTAATAGGCTTCTTAAGCCTAAATGGGTGCAAAGAAAGAAAATCTTCAATTTATTGTCCCTCTCACAGTTTTCTGTCTTAGTAATTGTTATGGCTATCCAATTCATCTACCCAATTCATAAATATCAATATGTAGAAGTCATTCTCAATAAAATTGTTTGTCTTTTCACATCCAGTTCATCAGCAACTCATGTCATCTTTATCTAAAAAATATATCTCTACCTCTCTTTGTAACTGCTCTCATAAAAACCATTATCTTTGTGGTCCTGTAGGAGTATCTTTTTGATGTTTTTGTTTGCTTGTTTGGTTTTTCTGAATGCTTAGAGTTTTAATCACATTTGATCTCCTATTTTTAAGAAAAAAATCAAATCAGGTTAATGATATTTATACTAGAAATCTGAAATACGGTCATGTATTTTGTTCATATATGCAAAATAGAAATTTTTATTTTCAGAATTAAATAACATTCTATTATGAGATTATTTTTTTTATTTTTAAGACATGCTTATGTTCTATTACTTTTGTGCTCAAATGGGGAAAGAGTAAAGTAAAAATTCATCATAACATATTATATTATACTTTAATTCGTCTTTGCTTATGAGACTAATAAACCAATCTTTAACATGAAACATTAATTGCTTGGCTGTCATGAACTTTATATCCTCAAGTGTTAAATCTCTGGGAGCTCAAAGCTATGTCTGTATAATGATAAATGGAGTCAATTAGGTTGTCAATTCTTATCAAACAATGAATCACTGCATTTAAAAAAAATCAACTGAACACGTTGTTAATAAAATATAATGAATATCTCATCATCTGGTTTAATTGTCTGTCTCATTTAGTAAAACAATTAAAATTAGAAGGCATTTGAGTTTCTCTTTTTGAAATATCTGTATTTAATTTTTAATATATTATGAATGACACAATAATATCTTCACTATATCATGAATCAGCTGTAGCAATATAGGATGTGTTCTACTCGTGATTGAACTGACTAAGCTGTACCCACGTGGCATCCAGTCAAAATGAATTCTGACTCCATTTTCAAATGTGTACAAATATGTTTTCCTCAGAAAGTATAGCCAAATTGGGAGAATTTGGGCATGCATTCAACTGACAAAGTTTGCACATAATTGCAAGAAAATTTTCAAAAAAATGACTGAAGCACTCATCAAAATGCCAAGGTAGAAAACTAGCAATGCAACTCTTTCTGAAAGTGTTGAATAAGTGAACATGATTTTTTTAAGACAGAAAAGGAACAATTTATATTTGTAGCTTAGAAGATTGGGTTCAGCAAAATCTAGAATTTACACATTTGAAGAAATATCTGTGATTTTCTTATCATTCAGTGGTGTTGACATTTATATCATTTGCCTTATTTCTGTCTTTTGGGTCATTAGTCTAGTCCTTCATACTCCCTCCCAATTTTGTATAAATTTCTCCCCTTTAGGTTTTACTTTAACAAGCTTATAACCTTTTTCCTATTTTTAGCTAGTAAGGAATAGCTGCTGAAAATTAATCAAGTGAAATAACACTGCTCACTTTGAGGTCCAGCATCTAATTAGAGCTGTTACAGGGACTGTATTAGCTTCCCTGAGGTTTGACGAAGACAAGGCCTTGATGGCCACTGTTCTATTGACTAAGAGCTGGATCCATTCATTCTATGCCTTCTTTCCTTTTCTGAAATTAGTCCCTAGAGAATATGACTGGAAAACACAGGCACAGTAAGTAGAAGTTATTGGTCTCATTATTGGAACTCATAGAAAATGTGAAAATCGTTTGGGACTTTTTCAGTCCCAAAATTGACAGGAGAAATCCTGAGCTCAGTGGCCTTAGACATGTTTTACTGTTTAATTATTTATATAGTTTTTCATTGCATAAAAAATAAAACTCAAACTTTTTAAGCCTAATACAGAGGCTCTCTGTTTACCAGCTCTTTCTTCCATTTTCTTATATGAACCTTAGATCCTCGTAGGCCATTGAAACCCTCCCTTCCTTTCACAATTTGCACCTGCTGTTCAGTGATTCTCAATATCGCTTGAAATGCAGAGCATGTGGTTAATGATTTATTGTTCCAGGTCACCCTTTTCATTATTTCCTCTGGAATACAAATTACACATATCCTTTTCTCTGGTATCCCAGACTATAACATCAAATTAATCATCCTCTAATTAGATAAAACATAAGAAAGCAGAAATATGGCTTCTCCTTCAATTTTTGATTAGCCACAATTACAGACCAGGCACTCTAAATTCTGTGCATTAATGTCTCTCACACATCATTCCCAAAGAGACCTTTGTTTCCTTTTTATAGTGCTTATACCTCTGAAGGCAAATATCTATGTCCCCTGCAATAGCAAAATATTTGACACACACAAGAGTTCTGTAAATGCTGGTAGAACAAGTGAATGAACAAAATGAATGCCAGAACTCATCGTTGCAAGTAACTAATGGAAAAACTAGAATTTACTGGAGGGATACCAAGTATTTCATAGAACCTAAGGAAAGGAATGAAACAAAGCCTTAGGCTAGAACTGGAACCCAGACTGCTCAGGAAGTCGTCTGTTTGCTTAATCTCTACTTATTTCTTCCAATATGCTTCATTTACTTTGTCCCTGATTCTTTCTCTCCCTTTCTTCCTCCTCTGGCTCTCCTTCTCCTTCTAAAACAGATTTTTTTTTTTTTTTTTTTGCTTATCTTATTGACATACCCATAACTAACTGACCTTTCACAATCCACATTCACAAATATAGAAACTAATTTGTCCATGTTAGGTCAAGTGTCCATCCTGGAAATAAACAACTACGGTCAAAGGTTCAGATGTACAGCATACAAATATATTTGTAGTTATGTGGCTGGAGGATGTACACAAAGCTTCCATAGCTCTCTGAGCAGCTACCCCCACCCGCCCCCACCCCCGGCCCCAATACCTTGATGTTTTCACTCAGAAGCTCTCCAACGCCACCCTCTAGGGATTTTTGTGGATATTCCAGTCTATAATCATAATTGATTAAATCATTGGCCACTGATGATTAACTCAGTCTTAACCCCTCTTCCCTCCTCAGAAGTAGGCAAGGGGAGGGAGGGAGGATCAAGCTGAAAGTTCCAACCCTCTAATCACAGGTTTTGTTCCTCTGGCAACCAGCCCCCATCCTGTAGCTATTTAAGGGCCCACTAAAAGTCATCTTATTAGCATAAAGTCAGGTACAAGGATTTTAGAAATTCTATGTCAGGAACGAAGACAGAGTAAGATAATTATTTAATAAATATTTGGTTTATTAAATCAATTGTTTTTTTTAATCCAAGAAAAACAGCCAAAAGCAGGAGGCTACTCTTGTTTATAAAATTCTTCAAGGACAGAAGCCTCTGCTGAAGCTAGAAGAAAAAAATGCGGGAGATAAATGAAGAAAAAGTTATAAAAATAAAATTTACAGTGCTAACAAATAAAAGTTAACTGGACACCTACTATGGACCATTGCCCTATACACTTTATGGACATGACCTCTGGTCTTCCCAAGGCCAATATCACATAATTAAACATCTTCTTAATTTAAGGGGGATAATTGAGGCTCAAGTTACTTCCCTGAGGTCACATAGCCAGTAAGTGAAGAAAAGGATCTTCAAACATAGATCTGAGTCACACCAAAGCCTATACTGTGTCCAGTGCAACAATGCATATCACTGGATTGTTGTCAACCCGTTGGTGATTTACATAGTCATATATGCCCTGTTCTTCAGCTTCCTAAGTCATCTATTATTCTGATTTTCCAGCAAATAATGCAACATTATAAGCACATACAGATGCAAAATCTGCCATAGATACGAAATGCCTCATTTTTTCTCAACAATGAGCATATTAGTGTCTAATTGCTACTCTAACAAATAACCACAATCTTAGTGTCTCAAACTAATAATAATAAAAAATACTATCTTACATTCCTGAAGGTCAGAAGTTTAAAAATGAGTCTTTCTGAGCTAACATCAAGATATCAGCAGAGGACTATATTCCTTCTGTAGGATCTCAGAAAGAATTCATTTCTTTGTCTTTTCCTGCATTTAGAGGACACCCATGTTGGCTTGTGGCTTTGAATCACTCTGACCTTTCCATCCTCCTCACATCTCTTTCGACAATTCTGACTCTCCTGTCTCCTTTCTAATAGGAACTCTTGTGATTACACTGGGCTCCCCTGGATAACCCAGGATAATCTCCCCATCTCAATATTCTTACCTTAATCATATCTCCAAAGTCCCTTGTGTCATGGAAATAGCATATTCACACAGTCTGAAGATTAGAATATCACTGGTAGACCATTATTCTGCCTACTGAAATAATATGAGAGCTCTTCGTAATTAAAGCAAAATGTTATAATAAGCCCTAGTGATTAAGAGTGGGAGTAATATGCATGATGATGAAGTGTATTTATTTTAGTTTGATAGTAAGAAGTAGAAAAAAAGTGATTAAGTAATTTATTATACTTTTACATGCTTTTATAGTGGAAAAAAAGGAATTGTTCTTTATTTTATGCTCTTCGTTGTTCATCGCTTTCCAAATTTTTTATGATCATTTTTACTTGAAAATGTTGTCAGTTGAATGTACTATTTAGTTTTGCCCCCTCCTCTTCAAGATTCAATAAAGATAAAAATATAAATTCTAGTAGCATTAAAGCTATGGAAAAGAGAGAAAAGTTATACTTACTACTGCTTTCCCAATTGGCTTTTTCCAAACATTCACAGGTAGAGCTGTTGAACAAATGGAAATCACCAGTAAAGTAGAAGCAGCACTTGCTCTAATAGACTGACTGTATGTCAGGAGCACGAACAGCAAAGAGTTAAGTATGAGTATAGGCAGTCTGGTCCCAGAGGGAAGCAACGACATTGGACCATACACGTACTTGTTCATTAACTAAAAAGAGAAAATAGGGGGTAAATTAGAGCATGGGTTCTCTCCCCAATTTTCTCAAGAGGATTTGAATGCCAATTTGGGGGTATCATCAGAGCCACAGAGAAGGAGGAAAAGATTCTCCCTATAAATAATATCTCTTCTATGTCTTTCTGCCCATATGGGGTTCTACTCTGAAACTGTGATAACAGCAGTGTCACCAAAACTCTAAAGTAAGAGGCTCACAACTAACTTTGAAAGCATTTTTTGTACACTCTTCTCCACATTGTGAAATGCACAGAAATATTGGGATAAGAAGCTTGCACCAACAAGAGTGAACCAAATGGAGCTGTGAGAGCACTGTCTTCCTCGATTCTTGTAACTGTAACAAAGTATCATAGACCAGGTGGCTTATAAACAACAACAGGAATTTGTTACAGTTCTGGAGACCAGAAGTCCGAGGTAGGGGTACCAATGTGATTGGGTTCTGGTGAGGTCCGTCTTCCAGACTGCAGACTGCTGTCTTCTATTTACGCGTGGCCGAAAGAGAAGAGAAACTGGGTCTCTTTTATAAAGGGCACTAATTCCATTCATGAGGGCTCCACCCTTACGACCTAATCACCTCCCAAAGGCCCAATTCCTAGTATCGTCACAATGAGGAACAGGATTTCAGTGTAGGAACTGGGGGAGAAAACAAACATTCAGTCCTAGCAAGCACCAAGAGTAGCTAGGTTATTCATCTTTGTCTGCACCTGGGAAGACCCCACAGGAATGGTATGCAAAAGGATGTGACGAAGATGAGGAGGACCACAAATAATCTTGCCTTCGAATACAGAGTCTCTGATTCAGAGAACAGGAGTTTAAGAAGGAATTTAAATAAGTGAATGAATGTAAATTACATCAATGAAGAAATTATATAAAAAATCAGTTCTTTGGACAAAGTTTCCTTTAGTTCTTTAAACAGATTAAAAATTGCTGATTTATTTTTTTTTTTTTTTAGCAAGTCCAACACCTGGACTTCCTTAGAGACTACTTTTACTGATTTTTTTTTTTTCTATGTGTGGGCCATACTTTCTTGTTTCTTTGTATGTCTTTTAATTTTTCTTTAAGATGGGAAATTATAGATAACATAACATAACAATGCGGGAGATCAGAGTCCCTGGCCTCTGTTGTTTTGTTGTTGTTGTTATTGCTTCATTAGAGTGACTTTTCTGAAGTTCATTCTGTTAAGTCTACAGATGTTGTGTGTGGCTGCTAGAGTCCCTGCATGTTTAGCTTAGCGGCCATCTAATCATTGGATAGAAATGTTTTTCAAATGCCTGAAACCAGTGTATCCTAACCTTGGCTGAAGGATTCTGTGTGCATGTTGGGACTTACCTTAACTACTAGGCCAAGTTGACAACACTCTTAACCTTCATTTTCTGTTTGCACAGAGCCTCAGAATTAGCAAACTTTCAGGTGCTGGGACCCTCTCAGGTCTTTGCTGGGAATTCACACCACCCTGGCATACACATAACCCTACCCTGCATATGGCCTTCTAGATTCCTTAGAGATTTTCCTTTCCTATGGACATCTTCTTCCACGACTTTTAAGCTTTTGGTTATTCTCCTTTTCAGTGAATCCAAAGTTACACAATTGCCTCCAAACAATTTAACAAAGTCTCCAAGAAGAAAGTTTTTCACACTGGGCAAGCTCCATGTCAGGAGAGAGAAAAAAAAAAAAAAAACAAAACTAAAACTAAAACAAAAAACCACTCACAGCTCTGTAAGTGGAGTCTTCCAGAGAACCACCAATACTGACGCTCTCCCAGAACGAGGTTGTGAAGGAGTTCCGATTCTGTTCGGCCCCCTCTGGTAGTTGCCAAGCAGCTAGTTTTTTACTGTGATTGTGGGCTGTTGGTTTTCAAAGACGAGATTAAGAGAAGATGGACATAGGGCAAATTAAAATACCATGAATCTCCCTGCTTTTACTGAGATTCGGCCATTTTTGTTGAATAAATACTCCCACAATGCTGCAAACCTTTGGCTAATTGCAGGATTCAGAGAAAGTTAATTCTGATAACTTAGCCAGTTTTCTCAGTATTTAATAATGGGATGACATTTTGGAGATTCTTCTCTGCCATTTTCACTGATATCATACCTATATGTAAGTATTAAAAGACTGAGCTTTGGATGAATTATTAAAGAGAACAATTGTTGTGTATATTTTAAAGAGGCACAAAGCAGTTTACATCAAAAGGAAAAAGATAGAAACAAGTGGCAGGGAAGCAGTGGCATGAAAAAGACAGCTTTGCATGTATTCCTGTTCATGTAAAAAATGATAGCGGCTCCGTCTAGGGTGCTGGTGGTAGTCCGCAACAGAAGTGGAAGCATTTGAAAAATATTTGGAATAAAAAATAATGATGTCTTCTGTTGAACATTAGGAGTGTGCAGAATTTCAGTCCCCATGACTTCACCCCTTGGTGCTACTCTAGTGATTATGTTACTTATCTGGCAAAAGATATGATTAAGATGGCTTTGTTATGTAACTGCTGAAGTAGTAGGCGTGGTTGATAGTTGATTTTAGTTGGAAGAGACCTTGAGTAAAAAAATCCAGCCCTCCACCCAGCTCCCTCCAGCCTTCAGGTTTGAGGTGGCGCTGTTGTCCTGGGCAGAGCGAGGTGCAGCACGGCCACCCCCAAGCGGGTTCCCATGCTCCTGCAACCACAGCGGCGCGGGGAGGGACGGCATTCAAGGTGCTGGGTAACCTCACCAAGTGGCCCTACTGCTTCCACTCCAAGTTCCTCAAGAATCCGAAGGCAGTTCACCTTGATCCTTCGCTGGTGAAAGCCGTCTTCGGAAGCCGAGTGTACCTCCCACAGCCTGCTTCACGTGAATTGGGGGGGGACCCAACAGCGGGGCTTAGATCCTGATGTTTGGGAGGCCTTATTACCAGAAGGACACATTCAAGATGATCATGAACTTGATTATCACTGCCAGCTCCAGGTGCAAGGCTCGGAAAAGGCTGAGACTCAGCAGTTCCCCAAGGCTGATCAGGAGGCTGGGACTTAGCGGTCTCTCAAGGCTGCCAGTGACTCGGAGACCCAACTTTCTCCCGACGCTGCCAGCAAGGCAAGGAGCCAGTGGTTTCGCTTGGCTGGTGGCGAGGCCGCCAGGGACCTGGTTACCAAATTATGAAGGCATCTCAAGCCCCGGAGCAGAGCCAGTCAGGGGTTAAAGTGGAAGCCCTCGGAAGAGCCAGATTCTTCTCGGGTGTGTATGCTGTGGATTGTTTTTGCTTTCTCCTTCTGCTAAATGTTTGCAAATACAAACTTAAAGTTCTAATAAAGAATTGCATTTCAAAAACAAAAGAAATCCAGCCACATAGTAACAGACTTCTGATCTACAGACTGTGAGATAATAGTGTTACTTTAAGCCACTAAGTTTGTGGTAACAGTGTTATGGCTGCAATAGAAAACTGATACAGATGGTGAAGGAGAGGGAGAAAGCAAGGATGCAATCTTGCCTGTGGCAAGCTGTCCAATGAAAACTGGTGCAATTTTTTGAGATAGAAACTGCAGAGGAGGAATGGACTGAGGTGTAGCAATGGAGAGGCAAGTATCAATGTTGCCCTTGTTCAATTTTGGGTACTTTTGGAAATTTAAGTAAAAAATAAAAGTTAATAGTTTGTTGCCTATAGAGATCTGGTTCAGATAATAAATCTAGGCTAAAAATATAAATCCATTAGCATGCAGTTTTTAACTGAAGCCGAGTCAATGGATTAAACTGCCTCGGGATGGAGTGTAAAATGAGAAGAGACAAACGATCACCTGAAGCTGTGTTGTCTCAGATTGTAACCAAAATGTGGGTTAGTTATTTGCTGCATTCCAGTCCAATTAACAAGAGGAAAGTCTGATACAGAGCAAGTGAATTTATTCCAAAAGCAGGTTGGGAAAGAGGCATAGTTGTCCTGCCACATCACTTCACTTTTGGAGCAGAAAACAGGCACTTTTAAGAGAGTCAATGAGCAAGAGAGGGGACCCCTGCTAGGTTGCTGCCTTTTCTATGGGTAGCTGAGTTGGTGCCTTCCTTGGCAGAAGTAAATTGTAAAAATGGCCAAGTAAGCGTATTTATCACATGCCCTCCTGAGGCAACACCCTGGAGATGAGAGTATCTTGGGGGCATGCTTTGGTCTGCAAATCGACTGTCTACTCTCAAGGAGAGATTTATCTTGCCCTGCAGGAAATGTTTGGTGAGGGGGAGATGAAAGGTTATATTTTCATTTCTAAAGGGCTAAGAAGGAAGTGAGGAACTGGGGAAACAAGAAGAGAGAGGGGAATAAATTAAACTACCGCTTAGAAAAATGAGGGTAATCAGTTACAAGACTACTAAGTACAGGCTAAAACAGGATTACCTCAACTAAATCTATATAGTTGCTTTGTGTTTTCCAATCCACTTTCATAAAGTTTGTCTTTCTCAAAGCACTTCAAGGGGTAAGAGGAGCCAACATATCCTGACATTTTCCTAGGATGTCTCTTAAAAAGTTCCTAATAGTTTAAACAGCAGTATCACCAACCAAGATCAATAATTGCTAATTTGCCAAAATGGAATGATGAAACTCAGTCTCTCACCTTCCTTTAGCTCAACCAATTCCATATTTTGTAATCAAACTTTGAAACATCCCACTTCTAAGTATTTAATATTTGAATTTTTCAGTTCTTCATTTTAAAAAAGATATAGCAACAAATAGCTTGGGGAAAAAATGGAAAATGTATTGAATGAATTCACTCAACAAACAAATATTTATTATTTTTTAGTAATTAAATATCATAGACACTGCTAAGTGTCATATATTCAGAAGTAAACAGTAAGTCTCTGGTTCCCTGCACTCTCAGCCAAAATCTAGTAGGGATATGAAGACGCCAGGGTAACTATGCAACAAAAGGAGCAGTTAAATAATCATGCTGGAAAAGGGCAAAAATGCAACTGAGCTTTAGGAACAGCTGCGGCCCCAATAGCAAATCACTCCAGAAATAACTGCTAAAAGCGCCTTTATTTTAGGTGGCCTGTTTCTATTCATAGTCTCAGCATCGTTTTCACAACAAATATATAACTTAAATAGTATTGGGTTCATCTTCCAGGTAAGGAAACTAATGCTCTAAAAGATTAACAAATTACCTAAGGTAATCTAGGTAATGAAATCAAAAGCTAAAATTCAGATGCCAAAACATCAGTATTTGCTCTCATTTTGTTATACCATTTTGCTTCCATATCAAACCCAAGGAAAATGAGGAAATGACATGTGTGTCTAATTTTCTTTAAAAAATACAAAATATGTGACAACTTTCTCCTTCATTCATGCCAATGATATGTAATTCTGTGACTTCTACTTTTCTGTTTTTGACAATTTCTCTTCACAACTGACTCCATGGCTTCGAATACAGGCTACATTTCTGTGACTCATCCAATCACATAAGAATAATACATGTTCCATCTAAATTAGAATTTCGGGACTGAAGTAATCAGTGTTGCTTCACTTTATGAATAAAATTAATGAAGGTAGCCACATTTTTAGGCCTGAAAGCAGCAAGAAAACAAAAGAGATGTTAATAGCTTTTTAAAGGGTAAAAGTAGAGTAAGTATCATATTTAGAGTTAGTATACTACAATGCTGATACAAGTTAAGTAAGTGTTATTAGACACGAACACATTAAAATAAGTTCAACATGACAGACTTTGAACTGTTTTGACAGCAACCCACTTACGGGCATTTCTGAAAACAAAGCCATTTGAAATGGCTCAGCAGTCACCAATGTAAACCATGATGCCTGAATGCTGTTATCAAATACTTCCATGAAGAGTGTCCCCCAAAAGTGTTACTTTGGAGAAAAATTCCTGGTAGACCCGTAGCTCAGTAATAAAATTTTTTGTATTGAAAAGAGATCAATTTATAACTACAAAAATGTTAGTGCCCACGTTGATCTATGTCTTTCATTTTCTTCTGACAGCAGTGCCAGGCACTGAAATCCCAGAATCCGTCATGAATAATGCATTAGCACACAGAGATTCATTTAGGGACTTTAACAATCCCTGGCTGCAGGTTGACATTTCATCTGTTATATGGGGAGAGAGGAACTTTTATTTTCATTTCCGTGACCCAATTTAACTTCTTCCTTCCTCAAGCAAAGAGCAGACACCCTCACTGATACACAGGCATGTACCCTTGCCTACACGCACAGGATCAACAAACACAATTATTTCAAGCTATAAATTTCAAATCTCATTTTGTGAGCTATTAGCTGTAATGTTTGATGAGTCACTGGATATAAGAGAAGATTTATGTAGCTTCACAAGAAGTTACCCAAAGTCAAGATGTCATTCTGAATATGTTGCATTCACCTAAGTATATTCTGCTGATGATGATTTGCATTGTGTTTGCTTATCTAAGCTTAACAAATCACTCTATCAGAAATGAGACCTGAGCTTGAGAGTTCCTATGCACTGAGAGTACTAGAGAGAAAGCGCTACCCATAAAACTTCGAGACCTTTAATCTCTAAGATTCTTTCTTTTTTGGAAAATAAAGTGGTCTAATCCTTTTTCATCCCACCTACTCAGGGAAGTTTATCATTGTCTCAGTTATTTCTGAAATTCTTGAAAGGTAGTGCTTAAGTTCCTTTTGCTACTTTTATGTTCAGTTTTAAATTTCAATTATTACTGAATGGTTTGGTCTTTAGCTGTGATCTCACCCCTTGCAGCTTCCCATTTTTTTTTTCTTTCTATCCCAGAGTAAAAACCTCATACTTCATCCTTTCTCTTACATCTTCATTAGGATTCTTTTTGGGTAACCAACTTTCCTGGAGGTCTTGAAATAAGGAAGAGAAACTTTAGTACAGTACATGAAACAACACAATTTTAAATGTATCAGTGTGTATTAGTGTCACTAACGACATTAGACATCACCACCACAGAACACTTCCTGCCAGCTACCCTTTCTCTGTGCCTCTGTTTGATTGTGTCTCTAATTTTTGTGTTTTCATCTTTCCTAACCAGAACTTTCTCCCCATCACCTCCTCCTCACATTGTGGCCTCCCTTCCCTCCCTTCATGTGATCATGCAAAAAACTCAAAAATCAGAATTTCGGTTATTTTCTTTAACTGTTAAGTAGAATAAATTAATTTCCTCAATTTCCTTGTCTTTCTTTTCAAAAGGGTCATTAAACAAAGGGTCCTCCTAAAATCAGTAAGAGTCCCCTCAGTCCCTTCAGCCTGTATTCGCAACTTTAGGGACAGCCAGCCCTTTCTGAATTATTCTCAGGTTTATCCAAGCATAACCTTTTTTATTTTTTACTTCTTTTTTTTTTAAGAAATTGCCTTATTTTTCTTTAGCAGAAGGAAAAAAATTCCTCAAAGGAAAATATTTTCATTCTACAAAATACATGGCAGTGATAGAGACACTGGAGCATATGAAAACAGCATCTCTTTCTCTTCTTTCTACCACTTCTTGATAGGCTGCACATGGTAAGAATGACACTCCATTCAAACAAGATTTTTTGTCCAGGGCTAGAACAAAAGACTTATATCTGTGTACTAGATCCTACCTCTTGCTTAGTCCTAGGTTATGTGAAATTACACTCTAGGAAAGTGTTCTGCACAGGGTTTTTGTGGAGTGGTTGAAGCATGTTTTAACTAAGGAAAAAGACAGAGACACCAAGTGTTTAAGAGGCATTTGAATCAGAACGACACCATCTAGAATGAGGGCTAGGAAAAATAAGGCTGGCATTTGCTGGACTGCATTCCCAGAAAGCTAGGTATTTCTACCCTCGTGATGTTTACAGTTAAAGGAACAGACTAATAATATTTACTAAACAGACCCAGAATTAGTAATGTCCTGATATCCCAATATTGTCTTAAGAACAGAAGCATTGTTAATTTTTGTTTAAAGATAATACTGATTCTTGAAAATATAGTAATTGAGAAAATTAATTCTTTATCACAAACACTTGTAGCAGAGCACATCTCCCCATGGTTTTGTTGCTGTCTTTGTGATCCTATTTATAGGCAAGCATCACACCGGGGGTGGATGCATTCCTCCTCTTAGTTTTAGGAATGCCCCGCTCTGTCTGTGGAGTAGCTATTCTTTCACCAGTTTACTTTCTTAACATACATACTTTCACTTTGCACTGTGGACTCAGCCTGAATCCCTTCTTGTGTGACATCCAAGAACTCTCTCCTGGAGTCTGGATCCAGACGGCTTTCTGGTAACATGAGTTCATGACTGCACCTCACCACTTTTTTAACAAATGTTGGGCCTTTGAAATAGCTGGGAGACTGGGTTTCCACCTTAGTGCCTTTGATTATTCGTCTTTATTGGCATATTTATTTGCAAATCTCTATCAATTTGCAATTTCTTTTTTCTTTTCTTTTTTTTTTTTTTTTTTGAGACAAGAGTCTCACTCTGCCACCAGGCGCCAGGCTGGAGTTCAATGGCGCCATCTCGGCTCGGCGGGATCTCGGCTCACCGCAATCTCTGCCTCCTGGGTTCAAGCAATTCTCCTGCTTCAGCCTCCTGAGTAGCTGGGACTACAGGCGCGTGCTGCCACGCCCAGCCAATTTTTGTATTTTTTAGTAGAGACGGGGTTTCATCATGTTGGTCAGAATGGTCTCGATTTCTTGGCCTCGTGATCTGCCTGCCTCGGCCTCCCAAAGTGCTGCGATTACAAGCATGAGCCATCGAGCCCGGCCTACAAGTTATTTTCATTGTTCTCTTGCAGTTGCTAATATGAAGAACAAAATATATGGGACATAATCCATTTTAATTTTAAAAGTTCAAAGGTTATTTTGGTTACCATTATATTGGACATTTTTAATTTTTAAAATTTTGCATAGGTTCTAGTTGAACCCTTCATTTCACAGAATAGGAAATTAAAACTTAAAGAGATAAAACAAGACTTTCTCATATAGCAATTCTCAGTTAGATTTTGGCAAAACAGGAGCCCAGGTCTCTGGCTTCCCAGGTAAGGGTTTTCACATCATGCCATGCAGCCCTCTCTTCCTGTGGAGAGTTGGTTTTCCATGTGGAGCAATATCATGTGACAATTGTTACTAAGTAACAATTACCTTCTATGCTGTATTGCATATTATCATTTATGATTATTATTTCTAAACTGCTTAATTATAAATCTCTTGAAGGTAAAGATTATGTTTGATAATAAAATATCTCTGGAAGAGAGTTTATTTATAGTACTGAGCACAATTTTTTGGCAGTTAACATTTGCTGGGACAATTTTATTATATCCACTTTTGTTCCAAGTACTTTTGCAAGTCTTTTTTATTTTTTTAAATTGAGTGATATTAAAACTAAGATCAAATTAATTTCAAAAATAAATCATAGGATTTTTTTTTCCTGTCTTCCATTAATGACAATGTAAGAAAATATTTCTAGGTCAAATGAAATTATAAGAGAGGAACTCTAATCATTCCTCTCTGATGTTTCCATATGGAAGGAGTTCCATTAGGGTAACATTCTGGCTTCTATATCCTGGTATTTTCTCCTCAAAACTCACATTTCCCCAGAGAAAGATAGGGAAATGTTTGACACAAGTCAGGCCTGCTGTTTTCACCATTCCATGGGAGTACCATATAAACCTTACTCTATTTGGTGACTCTTCTTTCTCAATTTGGTGGATCCAATTGTCTACATAAATGTTTACAGGATAAATTTAATTGTAGAGAGCAACATTAGCAAAACAATTTACTTGCATGCAAATCTAGGCTACATTTTCCAAACAGCTTTCTCAGTAATGAAGCTGATAGTTTCTGTTTTTGTTTTTTAACTTTGTGTCATTTGGTTACAAATGTAGGTACTAGGAAAAGGGGGGCCGTTATTTATTTGGTAACCCCCCTTAAATGTCAACAATAGTGCCACTTTTTATAAATTGCTTTAATAAACTCTTAAGAGGAGAGCAGATATTTCTTACCTACAAACTGTCAGAATGTACCAGAGAGTAACTGTGGCTGCCCACTACTGTGGAAAAGAAATGGAGTAGTTAACTGTCTTCTATCTCATTTCCTCCTAGAGCAAGAGGCAGTAATTTTAACTCTTGTATTTCTAGCATTTCTGCATTTTTGGCATTACTAGGACCATTGCACAAAACAGTGGAGTGACTGATTTTATCCAGTGAACATTCTGACAGAGCTGAAAGCTATCGCTTTTTCACACACACTCTAAGCAGATAGTCATTTTTAAAAAGTCAACTACTCGGCAGAGTGCTGAGCTAATGTGATACAGTGTGACGAGTTTCACCAACTTTGTCACCTTCTACTTGATGCATTGGGAAATCGTTAGATTAATTAATTAGTAGACATAATTAATTAGAAACACTTGATAATGAATTGGTGTAATTTTGGCAAGAACAGAATGGGTATGAGGTATCTTCCAAGAGAAAATAGGAAAATAACTATAATGTTAACTAAGTTAATCCAAATAACATTACTGGTGAATCAGGTAACTTCTCAGCTGCCATCTCAGTGAGGCCTTTTCTGGTCATCCTTTGTAAAATTTCAACTTGATACTCT
>CAUYOR010053199.1:0-13676 GCA_963573925.1 Callimico goeldii | reverse complement strand
AGCATGAAAATATTCATTATTATTTGTGATCAGGGAAAAATAAATTTAAATATGCTACCACATCACATGCACTATGGTGTCTGAAATTAAAAAGACAACAGCAAAGGCCTTCTCTGCATCTATTGAGATAATCATGTGTTTTTTGTCTTTGGTTCTGTTTATATGGTAAATTATGTTTATAGACTTGCGTATGTTGAACCAGCCTTGCATCCCCGGAATGAAGCCTACTTGATCATGGATAAGATTTTTGATGTGCTGTTGCAGTCGGTTTGCCAGTATTTTACTGAAGATTTTTGCATCTATGTTCATCAGATATATTGGCCTGAAGTTTTCTTTTCTTGTTGAGTCTCTGCCAGGTTTTGGTATAAGGATAGCCAAAACCTGATGGTTTGTAATCTTGTATGGTTTGTAATAGTTTTAGAAGGAGTGGTGCCAGTTCCTCTTTGTATGTCTGGTAGAATTTAGCTGTGAACTCATTTGGACCTGGGCTTTTTTTGCTCGGTAGGCTACTAATTGCTGCCTCAACATTAGCCCTTCTTACTGGTCTATTCAGGGTTTCGACGACTTCCTGGTTTACGCTTGGGAGGAGGCAAGTATTCAGGAATTAATCAATTTCTTCCAGGTTTACTGGTTTATATGCATAGAGTTATTTGTAGTAATCTCTGATGGTGGTTTGTATTTCTGTGGAATCTGTGGTGAAATCCCCTTTATCGTTTTTTATTGCATGTATTTGATGCTTCTCTCTTTTCTTTTTTGTTAATCATCTGGCTAGTGGTCTATTTTCTTGATCTTTTGAAAAAACCAGTTCCTGGACTTACTGATTATTTGAAGACTTTTTTGGGTCTCTATCTCCTTCAGTTCTGCTCTGATCTTAGTTATTTCTTGTCTTCTGATGGACTTTGAGTTTTTTTTTTTTTTATCTTGCTTCTCTAGCTCTTTCAATTTTGATGATAGGGTGTCGATTTTAGATCTTTCCTTGCTTCTCTTGTTGGCATTTATTGCTATGAATTTCCATCTAAACACTGCTTTAAATGTGTCCCAGAGATTTTGGTACATTGTGTCTTAGTTCTCAATGGTTTTGAAGAACATCTTTATTTCTGCCTTCATTTCATTGTTTATCCAGTCAACATTCAACAGCCAGCTGTTAATTTTCCATGATGTTGTGCAGTTCTGAGTTAGTTTCTGAATTCTGAGTTCTAATTTGATTGCACTGTGTTCTGAGAGACTGTTTGTTATGATTTCTTTCTTTTGCATTTTCTGAGGAGTGATTTACTTCCAATTATGTGGTCAGTTTTATAGTAGGTGTGATGTGGTGCTGAAAAGAATGCATATTCTGTGGAATTGGTGTGGAGAGTTCTGTAAATGTCTATCAGGT
The DNA here is from genome assembly GCA_963573925.1 of Callimico goeldii. NCBI lineage: Eukaryota > Metazoa > Chordata > Mammalia > Primates > Cebidae > Callimico > Callimico goeldii. Next base: position 12,301 of record CAUYOR010053199.1, on the reverse strand, counting down.
TTGTTTGGTCCAGGTCTGAGTTCAAGTCCTGGATATCCTTGTTAATTTTCTGTCTCATTGATTTGTCTGATATTGACAATGGAGTGTTAAGGTCTTCCACTATTGTGTGGGAGTATAAGTCTCTTTGTAGGTCATTAAGAACTTGCTTTATGTATCTCAGTGTTTCTGTATTGGGTGCATATATATTTAGGATAGTTAGCTCTTCTTGTTTCATTGATCCTTTTACCATTTCCATAATGCCCTTCTGTGTCTCTTTTGATCTTTGTTGGTTTAAAGTCTATTTTATCAGAGACTAGGAATGCAACTTCTGCTTTTTTTTTTGCTCTCCATTTGCTTGGTAGATCTTCCTCCATCCCTTTATTTTGAGCCTTTGTGTATTCTTGCATGTGAAATGGGTTTCCTGGATAGAGCACCCTGATGGTTTTTGACTTTTTATCCAATTTGCCAGTCTATGTCTTTTGATTGGGGCATTTAGCCCATTTACATTTAAGGTTACTATTATTATGTGTGAATTTGATCCTGCCATTTTGATACCAGCTGGTTATTTCACCATTAGTTGACACAGTTTCTTCATGTGTTGATGCTCTTTACAATTTGGTACATTTTTGGAGTGGCTGGTACTGGTTGTTCCTTTCTATGTTTATTGCTTCTTTCAGGAGCTCTTGTAAAGCAGGCCTGGTGGTGATGAAATCTCTTAGCAATTGCTTGTTCAAAAATGATTTTATTTCTCTTTTGCTTATGAAGCTTAGTTTGGCTCAATATGAAATTCTAGGTTGAAAGTTCTTTTCTTTAAGGATGTTGAGTATTGGTTCCCACTCTCTTCTGGCATGTAGGGTTTCTGCTGAGAGATGTGCTGTGAGTCTGATGGGCTTCCCTTTGTGGGTAACTTGACCTTTGTCTCTGGCTACCCTTAGCAGTTTTTTCTTCATTTCAACCCTGGTGAACCTGACAATTATATGCCTTTGAGTTACTCTTCATGAGGAATATCTTTGTGGTGTTCTCTGTATTTCCTGGATTTGAATGTTGGCCTGCCTTGCTAGGTTGGGGAAGTCTTCCTGGATATCCTTAAGATTGTTTTCTAGCTTGGATTCATTCTCTGCATCGCATTCAGGTATACCTATCAAACGTAGATTAGGTCTTTTCACATAATCCCGTATTTCTTGGAGACTTTGTTCATTCCGTTTTACTCTTTTTTTCTCTAATCTTGCCTTTTTGTTTTATTTCATTGAGTTGATCTTCAGTCTCTGATATCCTTTCTTCTGCTTGATTGATTCAGCTATTGAAACTTGTGTATGCTTTGTGAAGTTCTTGTGTTGTGTTTTTCAGCTCCATCAATTTATTTATATTCCTCTCTAAGCTGTTTATTCTCATTATTGTTTTGTCAAATCTTTTTCAAACGTTCTTAGTTTCTTTGCATTGGGTTAGAACATGATCTTTTATCTCATAGAAGTTTGTTATTACCCACCTTCTGAAGGCTGTTTCTGTCAATTCATCAAACTCATTCTCCATCCAGCCTTGTTCCCTTGCTGATGAGGATTTGTCATCCCTTGGAGGAGGAGAGGCATTCTGGTTTTGGGTATTTTCATCCTTTTTGTGCTGGTTTCTTTCTATCTTTGTTGATTTATCTACCTGTGGTCTTTGTGGTTGGTGAGTTTCAAATGGGGTCTCTGAGTGGATATCCTTTTTATTGCTGATGAAGTTATTTCTTTCTGTTTCTTAGTTTTCTTTCTAACAGTCAGGCCCCCCTGCTATAGGACTACTAGAGGTCCACTCCAGACCCTACTTGCATGGGGATCACCTGCAGCAGCTGCAGAACAGTAAGGGTTGCTGCCAGTTTTTTTTTGTTGTTGTTGTTATCTTTGTCCCTGACGGATACCAACCAGGTGTCAGCCTGAGCTCTCCTTTATCGGGTGTCTTTTTGGTTGTATGGGGGTCGGGGATCTGCTTGAGGAAACAGTCTTCCCTTATAGGAGCTGAAATGCTGAGATGTGACCTCCGTTGTTCTGTTCAGAGCTGCTGCGCAGATACGCTTAAGTCTGCTGCAGCAGAACTCATACCTGCCTTTTTTTCCCAGGTGCTCTGTCTTGGGAAGGTTGGGCTTTATTTATAAGTTCCTGTCATTCTGCTGCCTTTTTTCAGAGATGCCCTGCCCACTGAGGAGGTAACCTAGTCACCCTCTGCCATCAGAGACATTGCTGAGCTGCTGTGGGCCCTGCACAGCTGCTGTGTGAACTTCCTTGCAGTTTTGTTTATAGGCATATAGTTAGAACTGCCTCGGTAATGACAGTCTGCCTCAGTAATGGTGGACTGTCTCTTTAATGGCAGACTGCCTTGGTAATGGTGGACTGCCTCAGGAATGGTGGACTGCCTCAGTAATGGTAGACTGACTTGGTAGTGGTGGACTACCTTGGTAATGGCAGACACACTTCCCCTCACAGAGCTGGACTGTTCGGGGTCCAGCTCTGCTTGCTGTGAAACTCTCAATCCAGAGTGTTTCAGATTGCTGGTCTTTGTAGGAGTGGAACCACCCGAGCCAGATCACCTGGCTCCCTGTTTCAACCCCCTTTTTTTCAGTTGAACAGGCAACCCTGTCTCCTAGGCATTCCAGTTACCAGTTGAAAAAGTGCCAAATTTGTGTGAGTTTTTGTGCAGAGACCCGCTGCACCAGCTGAAACAGCCATGCTGGAAGCTCGTGGCACTTTTCCACTCAGGAATCTCCTGGTCTGTGGGCAGTAAAAATTCGTTTGGAAATTCGATATTCACCTGCCCTCTGCGTTTTCGCTGGGAACAGCAATCCAGATCTATTCCTATTCAGCCATCTTGAATCCTTTCTCCTTGGTATCTACAATTTTTAGTGGTATCTAATTTTAAGTTTACTCGTAATTTTTCTTTGTAACTTAAAATGTTTCTTCAAATTTATCTTTCATGCATAATTTAATAGTATAAAATATCAATATGTATTACCATATTAAATCTCTATTTACTTTGATATAATATTTTAGTATGTAGTTAAAATATATATTTACATATCTGCATAAATATGTGCAAACATGTCATTGCATGGCATATATTGCCTGACTGGTGCTGATACATTGCCTAGTGGATGCTCAATAATTATTTATTGAATAATTTAGTTATGTTATATATAATGTATAAATATACACACATACATATCAGCTGTAATGTATGTGGTTTCAGAGATTCATTTACTTAATTTTTGGTATTTGTAAACCTCTTATTCTTCTGTAAGTGTTCATCTAAATCAAACTGTTGCTATTTTGCCAGAGTTTGAAAAAACCAGTTACCTTTTCAAGTTAAAAAATATATATTTATTCCAAGGTACTGTAATTTATTCCAAGCTATAGTAATGTGGAAAAAGCATTGTAATTATTATTTTTACATCTAAAATGAAGTGATTTTTAAAAATTCTTCTAAATGAAAATTCTTCACATTACAGTACAAGCTATTGTAATGTGGAAAAAGCATTGTAATTATTATTTTACATCTAAAATTGAGTGATTTTTAAAAATTCTTCTAAATGAGAAGAAATAAAAACTTCTGTAGTCCTAAGTGCTTTCAAACATCTGCAGTTCAATGTACATAATTCACATTGACACTGAAGTTTTGTTTCTGTTTTGACTGGAAAAGTCTACTATTATTTTTGTCTGCAAAGGAAATAGCTATATTACATCCAAGTGCGAAGGTGTTTGATTGTAATATAATCAAGATGATTTGTGACTAAAAGCAGATTGTACAGGAGGAAAACCAGCAGTTGTTAAAATCTTACACAATGTTATGGAACTTTTCATTAGAAAACATCTTAAGGCATGTTTATTTTTCAGAAAGTAAAGAACAGACATAATATTCTTTTTATCTATAACTTTTATAGTATATCTCAGAAATATATAGACTCTTGTTTAAAACATAACTACAGTATCATTATTACACCGAAAGGATTAACAATAATTCTATAATATTGTGAAACATCCAGTTTAATTTCAGTGCCTCATAAATATTATAATTACACCTGTTTGTTTTGAATCTATATGTAAATAAGAATCACACATTACAGATGCTCAAATTGCCTTTTAACAGTCTTTTAATTTATAGATTCCTCTTCATCTTTTTTTTCCCCCCTGGAATTTATTTTTTTAATAAATTAAAAATAAAGTCCATTTTTTTTTGTGCAGTTTTCCAGTTTTCTATTGCATATCTTTGGTATGATTTAATATGTTCCTCTATTTTCTTTTTTTCCATATGTGTACTTTTTTTCAAGTATTCAAATATGGATACTTTACCTAGAGACTTAATCGGATTTAGATTTCTTTTTATTACCAAAACTACTTTATAGGTGGTTTTGTGTTCTTTCATCTGGACGCACATGTCAAGTTGCACTTTTTTCTATGTTGTTAGCAAATCTCAATGCCTAGATCTGTTACTATATTAATAATTTCAAAATTGTGATGTTTTAAAGATAACATTCCTATTATATTTATTAGTTAGAATATTTCTCTAAAGAGAGCTATCTTCTTATCTATTGTTTGATTACCCAGTGGTAAAGTTTATATAATAAAGAGTAGGCCAGGCATGTTGGCTCACACTTGTAATCACAGGACTTAGGGAGGCCCAGGCAGGAAGACTGCTTGAGGCTAGTAGTTTGAGACCAGCTTAGGCAATATTACAAATCTTCGACTCTACAAAAAAAAATTTTAAATAGCTAGGCATGGTGGTGTGTTCCTGTGGTCCTAGCTATTCCAGACGATAAGACAAGAAGATCACTTGAGCCCAGGAGTTTGAGGCTGTAGTAAGCTATGACTTTGGTCTGAGCAATAGAGGGAGACCTTGTCTTTAAAAAAGAGAGAGAGAGAGAGAGAGAGAGTTACCATTCTCTACAGGATTCTCTTTGCCATTCCTCAAACATACCAAATAAGTTTCCACCTTGGGGCCTTTGAACTTACTGTTCCTTCTTCAACCACTCTTTCCAAAGATATGCAAGATTTACTGCTATATCTTCTTAGTGTCTGTATTCAACTATGTTCTCAATTATGTCTTTTTTATTTGACATTGCAAAGTATTTATTTACTCTATTGGCAATGTGTATGGCTTTAACCTGTTTTTCTTCAACATTTTTCACCTTTATCATTTGATATATTTCATTTACTTATTTTGTTTATTGTGTTTTTTTCCCAACTAGAACGTGAACTCCATGAGAGTACACTTTTTTTAAATCTAGCTTGTTAGATGCTATATGCCTAACCATCTAAAACTGCCTGGCACAGAGTAACTGCTTAATAAATATTGGTTGAAAAAATGAACTTCACAATAGGGGTTCCTTGACAGCAAAAAAATGGTAACATTTAAGCAGAGAGGAATTAGTTATGTAGTTCTAATATTTTGTTTTTTTAAGAAATCTGAAATATGAAAGATTAATTTACATTTGGTAAATGTTGGTGATAAATATAATAGTTTGTGTTATTTCCTGTCTCTTTTTGTATTTATTTTCTTCTTTTCAGAAACAGGGTCTCTGTCGACCAGGCTTGAATGCCATGGCAAGGGCATAACTCTTTGCAGACTTAAATTTCTGGACTCAAGCAATCCTCCCACCTCAGTCTCCCTAATGGCTGAGACTATAGGTGAAAGACTTCACACCTGACAAATTTTTTTATTTTTATTTTTATTTTCATTTTTGTGGAGGTGTGGTGTCTTGCTTTGTTCCCTGTCTGGTCATCAACTCCTGGCCTCAAGTGGTTCTCCTGCCCTAAATTCCAAAGTGCTTGGATTTCAGTCATGTGCCACTGTGCCCAGCCCATCCTGCTCTTTCATTTATTTATCTTTCTTTCTTTTTCTTTTTCTTTTTTTTTTACTTTATATACTTACCAATGTTTTAATTTTTAATTTTTGTGGGTACATAGTAGGTGTATATATTTATAAGGTACATGAAATGTTTTGATACAGGCATGCATTAATCATGAGGTATCCATCCCCTCAAGCACTTATCCTTTGTGTTACAAACAATCCAGTTATATTCTTTTAGTTATTTTTAAATATACAGTTGTTATTGATTATAGTTGCCCTATTGTGCTGTCAAATAGTAGGTCTTATTCATTCTTTCTAACTCTTTTTTTGTACCTATTAACCATCACCATTTCTCACCAGCCCTCAACTATCCTTCTTTTGCCAGCCTCTGATAGCCATCCTTCTAATTCCTGTATCCATGAGTTCAATTGTTTTTATTTTTTAGATCCCACAGATAAGTGAAAACATGTGATGATGTCTTTCTGTGCCTGAATTGTTTCACTTAACATAATGATCTCCAGTTCCATTCATGTTATTGCAAATGGGAGGATCTCATTTTTTTTATGATTGAATAGTACTCCACTATATACATATATATCACAATTTTTTAATCCAGTCATCTGTTGAGGAACACTTAGGGTGCTTCCAAATCTTGGCTGTCATGAACAGTGCTGCAATAAATATGGGGGTACAATATCGTCAATATACCGATTTCCTTTCTTTGGGGTGTATACCTAGCAGTGGGATTGCTGGATCATATGGTAGTTCTATTTTTAGTTTTCTGAGGAATTTCCAAACTTTTCTCCATAGTGGTTTTACTAATTTATGTTCTTGCCAACAGATGGGCAATTTGCAAATATTTTCTCTCATTCTGTGGCTTGTCTCTTCACTGTCCTGAGAGTTTCCTTTGCTGTACACAAGATTTTTTAACTTGATATGATCCCATTTGTCCATTTTTTCTTTGGTTGCCTGTACTTATGGGGTACTTCTCAGGAGATGTTCACCCTTTTCACCTTTTTTTCTACATCCTCACCAGCATTTGTTATTACCTGTCTTTTGGGTAAAAGCCATTTTAACTGTAGTAAGATGGTAACAGAATTGTAGTTTTAATTTGCATTTCTCTGATGATCAGTAATATTGAACAACCTTCATACACCTGTTTGCCATTTGTATGTCATCTTTTGAAAAATGTCTATTCAGAGAGAGAGAGAGAGAGAGAGAGAGAGAGAGAGAGAATCCGTAATGGCCAAATAGGAACAGCCATGGAGTGCTGTTCCCAGTGAGAACAATGCAGAGGTTGAGTAAACATCACATTTCCAAACGAGTTATTACTGCTCACAGAACTGGAGATTCCCAGGCTGAAAAGTGCCACGAGTTCCCAGCATGGCTATTTCAGTTGGCACAGAAGGTCTCCACACAAAAACTCAGAGAAATCTGGGTGGCTGTTTCAACTGGTGCCTGGAACACCTGGGAGACAGAGGCACTCATTCAACTAAAAAAGAGGGAGCTTAAACAGGGAAGCAGGTTATCTGGCTCGGTGGAACCCACACCCACAAAGAGCAGCAATCTGAAATGCTCTGGATTGAGAGTTTCGCAGCAAGTGCAAATGAACCCAGGATGGTTCAGCTCTGTTGGAGAAAGGGCATTCACATTACTGAGGCAGTCCACCATTACTGAGGCAGTACGCCATTATGGAGGCAGTCTGCCATTACCAAGGCAGTCCGCCATTACAGAGAAAATCCGCCATTACTGAGAGACCGCCGTTACTGAAGAAGTTCTAACTATACCCCTATAAACAAAACTACAAGGAAGTTCACACAGCAGCTGGGCAGAGCCCACAGCAGCTCAGCAATGCCTCTGCTGGCAGAGGGTGACTAGGCTACCTCCTCGCTGGGCAGGGCATCTCTGAAAAAAGGCAGCAGAATGACATTAACTTATAAATAAAGCCCCAGCTTCCCAGGACAGAACACCTGGGTAAAAAGGCAGTTATGAGTTCTGCTGCAGCAGACTTAAGTGTACCTGCCCAGCAGCTCTGAATGGAATGGAGCTCATGGCTTAGTACCTGAGCTCCTATAAGGGGCAGGCTATCTCCTCCCGCAGCTCCCCAACCCCCATATATCCAAAGAGTCACCTCATAAAGGAAAGCTCAGGCTGACTTCTGGCAGGTGTCCTTCTGGGATGAAGATAACAGAAGACAAAACTGGCAGCAACCCTTACTGTTCTGCAGCCACTGCAGGTGATCGCCAGGCAAGCAGGATCTGGAGGGGACCTCCCACAGTCCTACACCAGAGGGGCCTGACTGTTAGAAGGAGAACTAAGAAACAGAAAGAAATAAATTCATCATCAACAAAAAGGACGTCTACTCAGAGACCCCATCCAAAAGTCACCAACTACAAAGACCACAGGTAGATAAATCCACAAAGATGGAAAGAAACCAGCACAAAAAGGATGAAAACACCCAAAATCAGAATGCCTCTTCTCCTCCAAGGGATCACAACTCATCCCAGCAAAGGAACAAAGCTGGATGGAGAATGAGTCTCATGAATTGACAGAAACAGGCTTCAGAAGGTGGGTAATAGCAAACTTCTCTGAGCTAAAAGAACATGTTCTAACCCAATGCAAAGAAACTAAGAAACTTGAAAAAGGGTTTGACAAAATGCTAATGACAATGAACAGCTTCGAGAAGAATATGAATAATAGAACTGAAAGACACAAGAACTTCACGAAGCATACACATGTTTCAATGGCTGAATTGACTGAGCAGAAGAAAGCGTATCAGAGATTGAAGATAAACTCAATGAAATATAATGAGAAGGCAAGATTAGAGAAAAAGAGTGAAAAGAAATCAACAAAACCTCCAAGAAATATGGGATTATGTGAAAAGACCTAATCTACATGTGATAGGTGTACCTGAATGTGATGGAGAGAATGAATCCAAGCTGGAAAACACTCTGCAGGACATTATCCAGGAGAACTTCCAAACCTAGCAAGGCAGACCAATATTCAAGTCCAGGAAATACAGAGAAGAGCACAGAGATATTGCTCAAGAAGAGCAACTCAAAGGCACATAATTGTCAGATTCGCCAGGGTTAAAATGAAGGAGAAAATGCTAAGGCAGCCACGGAGAAAGGTTGAGCTACCTACAAAGGGAAGCCGATCAGACTCATAGCAGATCTCTCAACAGAAACCCTGCAAGCCACAAGAGAGTGGGGCCAATATTCAACATCCTTAAAGAAAAGAACTTTCAACCTAGAATTTCATATCCAGCCAAACTAAGCTTCATAAGTGAAAGAGAAATAAAATCCTTTTTGCACAAGCAATTGCTGAAAGGTTTCGTCACCACCAGGCCTGCCTTACAAGAGCTCATGAAAGAAACACTAAATATGGAAAGGAACAATGAGAACCAGCCACTCCAAAAACGTACCAAATGGTAAAGAGCATGATCACAGTGAGGAAACTGAGTCAGCTAATGGACAAAGCAACCAGCTAGCATCAAAATAGCAGGATCAAATTCACATATAACAATAGTAACCTTAAATGTAAATGGCTAAATGCCCCAATCAAAAGACACAGACTGGCAAATTGGAAAAAAAGTCAAAAACCATCAGTGTGCTGTATCCAGGAAATACATCTCACTTGAGAGGACACACATAGGCTCAAAATAAAGGGATGGAGGAAGATTTACCAAGCAAATGGAGAGCAAAAAAAAAAAGCAGGTGTTGCAATCCTAGTCTCTGATAAAATAGACTTTAAACCAACAAAGATAAAAAGAGACACAGAAGGGCATTGTGGAAATGGTAAAAGGATCAATGAAACAAGAAGATCTAACTATCCTAAATAAATGTGTACCCAATACAGGAACACTGAGATACATAAAGCAGGTTAATGACCTACAAAAAACCTTAGACCCCCACACAATAATAGTGGGAGACTTTTAACACTCCATTGTCAATATTAGACAGATCAATGAGACAGAAAATTAACAAGGATATCCAGGACTTGAACTCAGATCTGGACCAAGCAAACCTAATAGACATTTACAGAACTCTCCACACCAATTCCACAGAATATGCATTCTTTTCAGCACCACATCACACCTACTATAAAACTGACCACATAATTGGAAGTAAATCACTCCTCAGAAAATGCAAAAGAATAGAAATCATAACAAACAGTCTCTCAGACCACAGTGCAATCAAATTAGAACTCAGAATTCAGAAACTAACCCAGAACTGCACAACATCATGGAAAATTAACAGCTGGCTGTTGAATGTTGACTGGATAAACAATGAGATGAAGGCAGATATAAAGATGTTCCGGTGGCTCAAGCCTGTAATCCCAGCACTTTGGGAGGCCGAGTCGGGTGGATCATGAAGTCCACAGATCGAGACCATCCTGGTCAACATGGTGAAACCCCATCTCTACTAAAAATACAAAAAAGTTATCTGGGCACGGTGGTGCATGCCTGTAATCCCAGCTACTCAGGAGGCTGAGGCAGGAGAATTGCCTGAACCCAGGAGGTAGAGGAACAGTGAGCCGAGATCATGCCATTGCACTCCAGCCTGGGTAACAAGGGTGAAACTCCATCTCAAAAAAAAAAAAGAAATAAAGATGTTCTTCAAAACCAAGAAGAACAAAGGCACAACATACCAGAATCTCTGGGACACATTTAAGTGTCTAGATGGAAATTTATAGCAATAAATGCCCACATGAGAAGCAAGGAAAGATCTAAAATTGACACGCTATTATTAAGATGGAAAGAGCTAGAGTATCAAGATAGAAAAAATACTCAAAATCCAACAGAAGACAAGAAATAACTAAGATCAGAGCAGAACTGAAGGAGATTGAGACAAAAAAAAAGGCCTTCAAAAAATCAATAAATGCAGGAGCTGGTTTTTTGAAAAGATTAACAAAGTAGACCACTAGCCAGGTTAATAAACGAGAGAAGAATCAAAAGATGCAATAAAAAACGATAAAGGGAATATCACCATTGATTCCACAGAAATAGAAACTACCATCAGAGATTACTACAAACAATTCTATGTACAGAAACCAGTAAACCTGGAAGGAATGGATGAATTCCTGGACACCTACACCCTCCCAAGCCTAAACCAGGAAGAAATGGAACCCCTGACTAGACCAAAAACAAGGGCTGAAGTTGAAGCAGCAGTTAATAATAGCCCACTAATCAAAATAAGCCCAAGTCCAGATGTGTTCACAGCTGAATTCTACCAGACATAGAAAGAGGAGCTGGTAGCACTCCTTCTGAAACTTACAAACAATATAAAAAGAGAAAATCTTCCCCAAGTCATTTTATGAGACCAATATCATCCTGATACCAAGACCCGATAGAGACTCAAAAAAAAAAAAACAAACTTCAGGCCAATATCCATGATGAACCTAGTTGCAAAAATCTTCAATAAAATACTGACAAACCAATTGCAACAGTGCATCAAAAAGCTTATCCATCATGATCGAGTAGGCTTCATTTCGAGGATGCAAGGCTGGTTCAACGTACTCAAGTCTGTAAACATAATCCACCACATAAACAGAACCAAAGACAAAAACCACATGATTATCTCTATAGATGCAGAGAAGGCCTTTGACAAAATTCCACAGCCCTTTATGCTAAAAACTCTCAACTAAATAGAAGCTTTTTATGACAAACTCACAGCAAATATGCTGAATGGGAAAAAACTGGAAGTATTTTCTTGAAATCTGGCACTAGACAAGGGTGCCTTTTTCACCACTCCTATTCAATATAGTATTGAAAGATTTAGTCAGAGCAATCAGGCAAGAAAAAGAAATAAAGCATTTTCACTTAGGAAAGGAGGAAATCAAATCATCTATATTTGTAGAGGACATGATTGTATATTTAGAAGACCCTATCATCTCAGCCCAAAATCTTAAACTGATAAGCAATGTCAGCAAAGTCTTAGGATATAAAATCAATATGCAGAAATCACAAATATTCCTGTACACCAATCAAAGACTTGAAGAGAGCTAAAATAATAATAAACTACCATTCACAATTGCCACAAAAAGAATAAAATACCTAGGAATACAACTAACAGAGCATGTAGATGATCTCTTCAAGGAAAACTACAAAACACTTCTCAAGGAAATAAGAGAGGACACAAACAAATGGAAAAACATTCTATGCTCATGGTTAGGAAGAATCAATATTGTGAAAATGGCCATACTGCCCAAAGTAATTTATACATTCATTGCTATTTCTATCAAGCTACCTATGATCCTCTTCACAGAACTGGAAAAAAAACACCTTAAACTTCATATGGAACCAAAAGAGAGCCCACATAGCCAAGTCAATTCTAAGCAAAAAGAACAAAGCTGGAGGCATCATACTACCTGACTTCAAACTATACTACAAGGCTACAGTAATCAAACAGCATGGTACTGGTACCAAAACAGAGATATAGACCAATGGAACAGAACAGAGGCCTCAGGCAACACCACACATCTACAACCACCTGATGTTTGACAA